>JAMJFZ010003296.1:347500-490000 GCA_026225945.1 Cricetomys ansorgei | reverse complement strand
TCCTCCAGGGTGAAGTGGGAGATATTTATACCCAGGGTCAGGGAGAGAGCGGGCAGGCAGCCGAGGGCAGGAGAGCTGGAACTGCCCGGGTACAGAGGGACCACTGGTGAGGGGTGAGGGGGCAAGTGCGGGGGCAGGTGCGGCTGGGTGTGTCCTGACATCTGTCTCAGCATTTCTACCTGTGTCCAGAGGCAGCTTGCTTCCCATGCAAGGGTAGGTTTCCGGGCTCTGGGACCGGCTGTCGGCAGGTGGTGGTGGCCTCCTGAGGGTTGTACGTCTCTCCTCACCCCTGACTTGCAGTCCTCTATGCTGTGTAGTCTCCTGATCCCCAGTAAGGAGTTGTTTTGGTGACATGGCTCACGGGGGGGGGGGGGGGGGGGTGTTTCTTAGGCAACTAAGTTGAATGGCTGACACTTTTCACTAAGCCCTTAGTCTGTCCTTGACTTAACCCCGTGGGTTCAGGCCCCTATAAAGAGAGGACAAGAACAGGGAGAGGACATTCCTTGACCCTGCCTGTCTCCTTAGGGCAATGGCATCTCCAGGCCATATCCTGGCTCTCTGCATGGGTCTCCTCACCATGGCCAGGGCAGGTGAGTCCAAAGAGGTGGCCATTATCTCAGCCCTGTGGGTGCAGGAGGTAGGAGAAAGCCCCTGAGAAAACTCAGTGGGAGATCCCAAACTAAAGGAATCCACGTAGCAGGAAATCAGGGGTCTCCACACAGGTTCTGGTCCTGGCTGGCACTTGGGGAGAGGGAAGATGCCCCAGTTAGGCAGAAGTGGGAGGAGATGGAACCTGGTCCTGGTTGGTGGAAACATGAACAACCTGTAAGATACCAGGGTGCTAGGACAAAGGCCAGGCTGGCATTGCCGACAGCCCAATAGCGCCCAAGGGGGTGGGCAGAGGACGCTTTGGGGTCCCTGTGCTCCTCCCTGTCGCAGACCCCTGCCCATAGACACTCAAATGCCGAGTTTCCCTTTTCTTTCTAGAAGCTCCACAGGAACCGGATCCGTTCACTTACGGTGAGAGAGTTACTGTGGGGTTTGGAGAGAGGGCCTGGGTGCCACGTTCCCTCTCCTCTCTCTCCTCTCTCTCTGTGTATCTCTCTGTCTCTGTCTCTCTGCTCTCCCACTCTATCTCTATAATTCTCCACTCCTGCTCTGGTTATCTCAGACTCCTTGCCTGTTTCTCTGTCTGTGTCTCTCTGTCTGTGTCTTTCTGTCGCTTTGTCTGTGTCTCTCTGTCTCTCTCTCTCTCTGTCTCTCTCTCTCTGTCTCTCTCATTCTCCACTCGCTCCTGCGCTGGTTATCTCAGACTCCTCGCCTGTCTATTTGGTTCTCCCTGCCTCATTTGGACTGGTTTCTCAGTATCAGGTGCCCTGTCCCCTACCGCCTCCACTCTCGGGGTCACCCCCTCTTTCCCTCTTCCCCTCTCTCCCCCAGCTTCCTCTGCCATGCCCTCTCCTCTCCTCACACATCTGATCTTCCTCCCCCTCGCCTCTCCTCGT
The DNA here is from genome assembly GCA_026225945.1 of Cricetomys ansorgei. NCBI lineage: Eukaryota > Metazoa > Chordata > Mammalia > Rodentia > Nesomyidae > Cricetomys > Cricetomys ansorgei. The sequence goes on along the minus strand of JAMJFZ010003296.1, from coordinate 488,495 downwards.
CTCTTCCCTTTGCCCTGCATACTCTTCCCCATGGGCTCCTCTTCCCCTGCGCTCAGATTACCACACCCTGCGGATCGGCGGCCTCACCATCGCTGGGATCCTCTTTATCCTGGGCATCCTTATCATCCTTAGTGAGTACCTGCACCTGCCTCCTCGGCCCTCCCTCCAGCCTTCCCTAACCCAGCCCGCTCCCGACAACACACAGCCCGCCCTACCCACGCCCAGCCCAGGCTCAGCTTCCCTCGCTTCCCACCGGGACTCCAGCTTCTCCCCACAAAGCCACGCCCCGCTCTAAACCACGCCCCCACTCCCACCTCATCCCACCCAGGCCCCGCCCCCCCCCGCCCCACGGCCTCCCCAGTTTGGAGGAGAGCCCGGGGATGCGCGAGCGCCAGGGAAGCTCAGCCTATACCCTCACTCCACAGGCAAGAGATGTCGGTGCAAGTTCAACCAGCAGCAGAGGTGAGCGGTGCCCGCGGACGTCCCCCGCTCCTCCCGCAGTGAGAGGCGGTGGGGCGAGGCGGCGAGCGCGTCCATCCTGCAGCCGAACACGTATTAAGCGCTTAGTGTGTGCCAAACCCCGAGCCAGGCTCCTGGGCAGTAGCGATGGTCAAGCTCCCGCTCTGCCTGGCCCAGCGCCCAGACAGTGGGGGCGCTGGGCTCCCACCAGCCCCGCAGATGGAAACTCAAGCGTGGTGAGGCGAGGCTGGGCAGGAGCAGCCGCGCTGAAATGAGATCACCTCACAGGGCGGCCCAGTTTAGCTCCAGTCCTGATCCTCGTGCAGGATCCCTCTCGAAATAAACCTTTAAAGCGCTGGCAACGTAGGCAAACCTTATGCGTGCTAAGACGATCACAGATGCCTCCATACCGACCCTCTAGCACGCGCGAGTGCGCACCACGCGCCAAATGCCGTTTCCTTCCCCTACCCCTCACTCCACCCAGATGAGATCCCATCATCAATTCCATTTTGCAGATGAGGAAACTGAGGCACGGGGAGGTAAGGTGACTTAGGGTCATTCTTTAGACCCAAGTCCCATCTCCCAAGTCCCTGTGACTGTCCCTCCCCCAACATTCCGGAGGTCCTCACCATGACGGACTCGGAGCCCCTTCTGCCGCACCCTTAAACGACAGGCCAGCGCTCCTCGTCTCGGGTGGACCTCGTCCATATCCAGTGCGTTTCGGGCAATAAGGCCAGCACTGGGGGCTTCTCGGAAGCGGCTGTCTGTCCTGGTCCACTCGAACCCCTCTGTCTGTCCCTTCCCAGAACTGGGGAACCCGACGAAGAGGAGGGAACTTTCCGCAGCTCCATCCGCCGTGAGTTCGGGGACACTGCGGGGTTTGCGGGGCAGCTGTTTCCAAGAACCTCTCTTCCCGGACCCGCAGCGGGGTGGGTTTGGCGGAGAGATGCCCGGGTTGCAGACTTCCCCTGACCCCAGAACTCTGCGTCCCCCTCAGGTCTGTCCACCCGCAGACGGTAGGACCTCCACCTGGCTCCAGGAAACGCAGCCAGGTCCTGCAGCTGATGGAGAGGGAGGGAGGGAGGGAGGCTGGGAGGGAGGGCGGCAGAGGGCCATGGCCAGGGTGGGAGCATGGCGAGGAGAGCTTGAGTCTCCCGCTGCCTCTCACTGTCTTCACCCCACAGGACCCTCCCGGCACCTGACGCCTCTCCACACCCACCTGCTCGCCTGTGGCCACCTCCAGCGTCCCCTGCCTCAGCCCTGCCACTCGGACACCCCTTGCTGCTCAGACCTCCAATAAAATTCGGTTTTCCCTCTTGATAACGCTTGATTGATCTCAGTGCCTCTTGTGCGAAAACCCGGGAGCCCCCTTGGCCCCGGCAGGGGGCGCCCCCACCCTTGGGGAAGGGGCGGGGACGACAGCAGTGGGCGGGGGCGGGGGCGGGGGGATGGCCTGGACGGGGGCGGGCTCTCCAGGCCCCCATTGGCTACAGGCCCCCGCTCTACCAGGGCTCCCCATCTTCCCCCCCACATCAGTCTGTCCTGCTTCCAGCTGCTGCAGCCGCGCCTTCGCTGCCTCAGCATTCAGCAGCCCCCTGCTCGGGCTCAGCATGGCCACCCCAACCCAGAGCCCCACAAACGGTGAGCGTCGCCTGGGGAATGGGTGCTAGTGTGGAGGTGGGGAATCCAGCATCTAAGAGCTTAGGGGATAGGATGAGGGGCGAATCCCATACTGGGAGGGAGGGGAAGGGGAGATGTCAGCCCCTATTTTGGGCGGAGGCCTTAGAGCGCATTCCTTGACGCTGCTTGGGGTTTCTTGCGCACCCTCTCCCAGGTGATAGCCTCCCTGTGCAGGACCTATGATTAGAGAGTGACAGTCCCAAGAGAAAGGATGCGCGGACAGGTTGCTATGGCAACCGGGTGGCTGGTCCAGCACAGCGGTGGAAGCTAGGGAAGAGATGGGGGTTTAAGGGTGGGAGCTGATGGATCTGCAGCCAGAGAGGTTCTGGAAGACTTCAGCACCCTGAGGTGGGCCAGTCGAACTGGTCATTATCCCACGTCTGCCTAATGGAGTGTGGATATTTACTGAACTCCCTGACAGGCAGGTGTTAAGGTACTGTTGAAGGGAGAGAAAAGGATGACGGTGGTGTGAGAAGAGATGCACTAAGAAAGCCTGAAAGAGACAAGGACCAAGAGAAACAGGAGAGCCAGAGGCATAGAAACCCAGGTGACAGTCACCCGGAGATGCAGAGTTAGGAAGAGAGAGAGAAGGGGGGGGGAGAGAGGTATTTCCAGACACAGAGGCACTGGGATTGAGGAACATAGACAAGTATGGAGAGAGGGGAACGGGTGGGGCCCAGCACTGCAGTGAACCTCCAGCTGGGAAGGGACTGATGGAGAACCCCCCTTCCCAGACCACATGGACTTATAGTCCATCCTGGAGACACTCTTGTCTCCCTTCATCCAGCTGCTCTGGGCTTGCACTTCACACCCATTAACCCAGATCTGCATGCACCGCTTAAACACTCCCTGGCTCCGCGGCTTCCTGGTCGCCCCCTCTGTTGTAGGATCTTCTGAGGAGGAGCTGGGGGGTAGGATGCTTCATCAGGGCTGGAGGCAGGGCAGAGGAGTGGAGGGTGCTGCGGGGTCCTTGGCCGTAGAGGGAACACCAATTCCATCTTCGCTGTACCTTCCCTTTCCCCTTTCCCCGCAGGCTGCTGTGCGGAGCCCTAGCTGCAGAATTCCGGGCAGGGCGGGGGTGAGGGGCTGCAGAGGCTGGGAGCCACCCCAGGGAGGGGGCAGGGCTGAGCCAGCAGGTCTGGCGGGAGCCCAGGGCTTCTTTTTTCGCAGAGGTGGTGGTTAGCAGATCGATGGCATCAGACGGGCAGACATGGGAGGGCAGGTGCTCGCCGCCGATCCGCTTCTCCCGGTCACAACCTGATGGGGGACCGCAGGACTTGGGAAACCCCGGGGGAGGCAAAGCTCTGGTGCATTCTTCGCAGGCAGCTTGCGGAAATGAATTAATGAATTGTTGAGGGAGAGTAGGGAGATACGGTTCCTGCCAGAGAATAGGAGGGAGAATCAGGAGCGAGCAGAATGGGTATGTGGGCAAACCTGGGTCTAGGTCCCTGTTTTGGGGAGCGAGGACACTCAGCTTGGCCAGAAGCCAGGTCTGCAGGGGCAAAGAGGTAAGGTAAGGTTGGTCAAACCCCCAAACCTCACACAAGACCCCACCCAGCCTGAAGTGCCGGGACCCCATCACTTCTCAAGATGCCCTAGTTACCATAGCAACCACCTCCTTCCTGATCTCCCCCTGGCAACTGGCCAAGAGTGGTGTACATTGCTTTCCCTGCCTCCTGGCTCCACCCTAAGGCAGCCAGCCACACCCTGAAGGCCAGGACTGTTGAGGACAGGGGCCCACAGGGGATCTTTGGAGGAGCCCCAGAAGGTGCTGGGACAGGGACCTGGAGAAGGGATGTATGGGAAACCAATAGACTGACGGGAGATAGGCCAATACCTCCCTCCATCTTTGGTGCAATCACCTGCAGCCTAGGAAGCTCATTCAGTCACTCACCCCATCACTCCAGAAAACTTCCTGATAAACATACTGAACCACAGAGACCAATTTGCCCACCCTCTGGTGGTGAAGCTAAGACTCAGCACAAGCAACTCAAACACTGCTTCTTGCCCTACGAAAATGTTCCATTTACTGCTGTTTATTTAAGATTTTTCCTTCAGAGGATTAACTTCTTTAAAAGTGTTCATGGGAATTATTTTTTTATTACCACCACAAATGGAAAATTAGTATTTTTTTTCTCTTTTGCCCTAAATTGAAGGCAAGAGGCAGGCATGGTGGCACATGCTTGTGATCTCAGCTGAGGCTGAAGCAGGAGGAAGATGAGTTTAAGGCTGGCCCGCACTACATAGTGAGATCCTTTCCAAAAACTAAAACTAAATCATGTTCCCCACGCAACAACTCGGTTGGCAAATGTCGGAGGTAGATCAGCACCAAGCCAGGACTTCTTTAGAGACTGGACTGAGACCCCAGGAACCCGAGCTTTTTATGGTCTTGCCTCAAAGCCAGTTGTATCAGTCATTTTAGGTTCCAGGTTGTATTGGTAACAAACAGTACCAACAGCGGCGGTGGGGACAGACCACTAGGACACCCTGCTTACTTGTGAGCACGTTGAGGGAGGCAGGAGGTCTCCACACCAAAGGCAGCTAGAGCCCTCCCCATTTTGAACATTCATTGGTCAAATCTAAAGACACAGTCTCACCCAACCCCAGAATACCCCCAAAGGGGGGAGCACCAGTGTCCTCTCCCAGCCTCCTCTCTAGTGGCACAGCTGCAGAATTCTGCTGTAGACAGAGGTGGGGTGGGGTGGGGTGGAGGGATGTGAGGGGATGAGAGCCACAGGACAAAGTTGGCAGCTACCCAGTGAACATCTTTTTAATTTCATTTAATTTTTAAAGATAGAGACTCACTATGTAGACCCAGCTGGTCTGGAACTCACTCTGTAGACCAGGCTGGCCTCAAACTCACAGAGCCCCACCTCCCTCTGCCTTCCCAGTACTTGGATTAAAGGTGTGTGCAGCCAGCCAGGGTAGGCATCTTACACTGGAAGTATGTTCTGAGCTCCCACTCTCCCTCACAGGCTTTCCTTGTAACCCAGGCTGGCCTTGATGTCTCCATCCTTCTGTCTCATTCTTCCCAGTGCTGGGGTGTAGATGTTGGCCACCATATCCTAGCCTGCTGGAAGGGAGGCTCCACTCAGGGTCTTCTATTTCAAGTGGTGGAGAAGATTCATTTACAGCGGAGCACAGAGTTACCATGAGATTGGTCCTGATTTTCAAAACTGATGGTGTCTTAGGTGACAGAGGATATGAATCATCACAGTTGCCCACACTGGATCTGGTGGCAGCCTAAGCAGATAGGAGAGTGACTGCAGGGGGCAGCCTCAGGACCCGGGGGAGTGGGGGGGGGTGCTTGGAGGACTGGGAAGGTTGAGGAAGTCTTCAGGGGAAGCCAATGTATCCATCTGGTGATCCAGCATGTGTGTGCATGTGTATGTGTGCATGTGTGTATGTGTGCATGTGTGTATGTGTGCATGTGTGCATGTGAGTGTGCATGTGTGTATGTGTGTGTTTGTGCACGGATGTGTGCATGTGTGTGTGTTTCACAGAATGACTCTGAGGGATGCATCAGCTCACCTTAGGAGTCCAGAACCATGTACAGTTGGGTGGGTTGTATACTACTCAAGGGCATGGTACTGATCATTGGATCGAATGGGTCTAGAGAACCAGTCTGTGTGCTCTACCAAGAGGCAGCATCATCCAACAGCGAGGGCTTCCTAGTCCAAGTCCCATAAAGAAGCACTTGATCAGCTTGGTCCTCGAAGATGTTCAGAAAGCCAGAGTTGAAATACATTTCCCCCTCTGTCTTCTTTCCCACAGTTCCTGAAGAACCGAACCCGTTTTTCTATGGTGAGCACTGGGTCTTGTTTTGGGGATGCCCTAGGGCTGGGTGGAGGCGTGGCTTCAGCTGGGGCCATGTGGCTACCGCTCACTGAAGTGGAGTCTGTGGAAGGCATCGCCATATTGGGAAAGAGAGATGGTCTCCTACACACTCCAGCCCCTCATGAAGGCTGTGAACCTTGTAAAACCTGGTTTTTTTGGAGGGGGAGGGAGAGGTGTTAGGGTAGAGATTAACTGGGGTTGGCAAGCAAGCACCAATCTAAGGTTTCCTTTTTGGAGACAAGGAAGAGACCTGGGAAGGGCAAATGCATCCATTATATCAGTGCTAGACTGATATATGACTCTGAGGTTCAAATCTTGATTTATCCACTCTGTAGCCGTGTGGCTTAGGGCAAGCAACTTTGCCTCTCTGGACCCTTCTATAAATAGAGCGTAGGTATCGTTCCTATCTATGAGGACCATGGGGAGAGTCACAGAAATGATACCTTTCTGCCATTCCCCAGACACTGAAGCCCTGGGTCTGGAGATCTGAGATCTGGCCTGAATTGCCCCCTTCCTGGCCCCAAGCCCTCAGCTTTGCTCATGCATACGGTCCTTCTCATAGGCCAAGGTCCTTATCATCTCAAGGCCTTTGGACTCACTGTTCCTCCTGTCAGGAACATGCCTCCCAGCCCCCAGCTCTCCACACAGTGAGCTAAGGCTCCTCTCCTTTCTGGCCCTGGATCAGATATCGACTGCTCACTAGGAGGCTGTCTCTGAGTCCCCAACGGGAGCAGCCACACCACACCCTGCCATGACTTGGGGATTTATGCGTGTGGTTTTTGTTTTTGTTAGCAGTTTTTGTTGGTTGATGAATGCTTGATCACAGCATCGGAGCCCGCTGCTGAATGGCAGACGCAGGATGCCCGCGGCAGGCGTTGTACCGTGTCCTCCCTGCGAACGCACGCGGAGCCTGTATGGGCTGCGTGCCGAGTCCTGCACCAGGCTCTGGACACACCATGGGGAGGAGACGAGACCCCATTTCTGCCCATCAGCCTCATGTTCTCCTATTTATCATGCACGCATAGGAGACAAGAATAATTCTTCCCAGCACTCAGGAGGCTGGGGCAGAGGGGATTGTGAGCTTGAGGTCCATCTGAACTATGCAGTAAGGCATGCAGCCTTCGTGTAGAAGAAGTGGCTGTGCAAATGTCCTGAGGCAGGATGGCTGGCATGCTCTGTGAATTGGGGGGCTTATATGGCTAAGCAGGGGACTGATGGGAAGAGAGGGGTGTATGAAGGTTGAGTAGGATCAGAACGAGGTCATCTGCTGAAAGACTCTCATTCATTGTATCTGTGCTAGACGGACTGTGTCAGTTTATGGCCAGGACTATGGGTTTGTGCGTTGAAATAATCAGAGAAGCAGCTTGGGGAGAGTCTTAAATTGACTCTGAGGTTCAAATCCTGATCTACTTTGGTTTTTGCTTGGAATACTATGGGGGCCATTGGAGAGGCCTCAGGAGGCCCCTGGTCTGACTGGGAGTAACAGCTTTTTGTGGCTGTAGGAGATGGGGCAGGACAGCTAGACCATAGAGAGGTCTGCTGGGATAGGCCAGGCCCTGAACATGGGGGACAGGACCAAGATGAGGATCCAGAAAGAGGCAGCTAACAGGGCTCAGTGCCTAGGGTGAGAACCCAGAGGGGCAGCACTGGGAAGGAGGGCGGAGGGTAGAGAGACACAGAGATCCCAGTCTGGCCCAGGCCGAGTTTGGATCCTACCCCAGACCCTGATGGAGCTGGGGGCTGGGCTGGGCTGAGGCCTGGGCTGGGCTGAGGGCTGCCCTGCCCTGAGCTCCCGCTGTCTCTCTTAGACTATGCCACCGTGCAGACTGTGGGGATGACCCTGGCCACCATCATGTTCGTCCTGGGGATCATCATCATCCTCAGTAAGTGCCCTTCCTGCTTGTGGGGTCCCCAGCTGTGAGTGTCTCCTGTGAAGGTCCCGTGCCTGCCCTGCCCTGTCCATCCCTGCCCCACCCCATTGCTCCCTGTGTCTGTCTCCTAACAGGTAAGAAGGTGAAGTGCAGGAAGGCAGACTCCAGGTCTGAGAGGTGAGGGGACTGGGGCCTGGGATGGAGACCCCGACACAGGGCAGGACGCCTGCCCAGAACCTTGCTGAGTTAGCTCTCCTTTCTCTCTCCTCAGTCCAACGTGCAAATCCTGTAAGTCGGAACTTCCCTCCTCAGGTGAGCATGGTTCTGAAGGACATCAACAGGACCCTCAGAAGGGTACCTGGGGGGACCAGAACCTAGGGCCCCACCAGGCTGCAGCTGATTCTGGGTCGCTCGGATACTGAGGCTCTAGAGGGAGGATTCCAGCAATATTTCAAGGAGGTCCCAAGGAAAGGCAAAGCTCAGAAAATATGGTGGGTAGGATGTGGCTGAGGACCTCTGAGGGGGTGGATGAGGCCAGCTAGTACCCGGGAAACCCACACAGGCTTCCCCTCTACCTTCCAGTGGTCCCACAGGGAAGAGGAAGGGCAGGGGAGAGAACGGAGGGAGAGGGAATGGAGGGCAGACTTCTGAATAACCGAAGAGGCATAGAATACAGACTTGAAGACGGAGGGTGGGCCAGGAGTGGAGGTGCATGCCTTTAATCCCAGCACTGGGGGGTTGGAGTGGGGTGGGGAGCAAGGAGGGGTGGATCTCCATGAATTCCAGGACAGCCAGGTGTAGCTGTTAGCACTGTGTGTGGCTCACCAAGAGAGACACAGAGGCATATCCATAGGTGCAAACCTCGCCAGACCTCAGTAGAGGGAGCCGCCATCATGGCAAGCTCCATCCTGGACAGTGGAACCCTGAGCCTCTCATCTCAGGGGTTTTTATTGATGCCTAAGTTCCTTAGGTGTTCTACTGATAGCATGTGCAGATCGTGAGCAACCAAACATCTTTTACATAAGGCCAACACCTGCAGACAAGACAAATGCTAAGGCCCAGGCGACTCCTTCCCCAACAGTGCATGCAACAGCCAGGGCTGCATAGTGGGACCTTGAAAAAAAAAAAAAAGGTGGGGGCGGAGGGGTGCTGGGAAAGAGTGCTTCCTTAGCACTTAGGGCCCCAGCACGAGGCCCTGGGTCCAATCCAGCACAGCCTAAACTGGTCACAGTGCCTGTTCATAATCTCTATGCTCTGGAGGCGGAGGCAGGAAAATCAGGAGTTCAAGGTCATTCCTGGCTATATAGAGAGCTTGAGGGCAGCCGGGGCTACATGAGACTGGGTCTTGAAAATAAGAAGAAGAAAAAAAAAATTCAACTAGAAGGAAGTAGGGAGGGGGGAGGAAGCTGATGTAGAAGAAAGGAGAGGAGAGCGAGGAGGGTCAGTGTGTGTGGACAGGAAGATAGGGTTGTCTGGAAGGTGGTGGGGTGGGCACGGGGTGGGGGTAGGGAGGATGAAGAGTGTGAGGAGGAGCATACGCAGAAGACGTGGGGTGTTTTAGCAGAATCATCTCCTTTCTAAGAACTTTGGGAAGTAAACCACATCAGAGACTTTCCTCTAAAGAGTGTCACTCTAGCACTCTGAAAAACTCATTGTATAGCCGAGGCCAACCTCAAACTCAGAGCCATCCTCCTGCCTCAGCCTCCCAAGTGCTGGGGTTATGGGTGTGAGCCACTAGGCTGGCTTCCTGTTAAAATCAAACGACAAAGGGCGGGGCTCAGAGGGCTTAGTTTAGATGGGGGTGAGAAGTTTTGTTTTGGTTTGTGTCTCCTTGGTGAGATTTCAGAACATCAGATGTGCCTCTGTGCTGTTGAGGCGGGGTGGGTGCAGGTGTTTGGCCCACCCTTAGCCGGGCCAACAAAGGTGGCCTGTCTTGGAAGGGAAGTGGAGGCTGGAGGATGCCTGCCAGGTTGGCCAGACCATACCTAGAGAAGGAGCATGAGGTGGGGACCCTTTCTTCCATGGAGACCTTAAGCCCCAGGAACACCCAGGTCGGCTTTGGGTATCTACCACGGCTGGGTTCACTATCTCCATGTCTTGAGTTGGCGCAGACAGCAGCAACAAAGATGTCCCCGTGGTGATCAAGGGACATCAGGGCGTGTGAATACACGAGGACTCCCCAGGGCTGACCTGGACTCTGGTTTTTTCCTCTTTGGGTCACTAATGTGGGCTCTCTTTTGTCCCCAGCCCCTGGGGGTGGCGGTGTGTAGGACCCTCTGCCGATCTCCATTGCTGTCCCTGGCCAGAGCGCAGGAGCCTGAGGACTGGGTGAAGGCGTGGGGACCCAGCCTGGCGCCGGGGAGTGCCCCCCAATGAGCTGCCACACCTATCCCAAGGCCGGGGCCACTGCACCCCGCTGTCCCTCCCCAGGCCTTGGCAACAATGATCCCCCAAAGAACCCATTTGCATCCCAGACCCAGAGACTCAGGCCTCCAGCTCCTGGGATCCAGGAGTCCATCCCCAGTGGCCTGGGATCCTCGAGTCCCTCTCTCCTGCATCCCCTGGTCTTCCTCTCCAGGACCCTTCCAGCTGTCCGCTCAGGGTCCACGTCTTGAGCTTAATAAATGTGCATTCGTTTTTTTCCCTGGGTTCCGTCTGTGTGTTGTCGTCTGTGGGCGCCCAAGGACTGAGCGGGAGGCTGGGGTGGAGGTCCTTCCTCTTCCTCCCCCCTCCTCTCACCACATCCTTCCTTCCACACCTCCCCAAGGGGCCTTCCCTTCTCTGCTCCCTTGTCCCCATCTGCGTCCCCCAGACCCTCGACTGGAGGCTACAGCCCTCTGTCCCCCATCGCCCTCCACCTCCTGCTCCCACCCCTGCCTGTGGGACCTGGAAGTAGGAGAGGAAATGACTGAGCCGTTCCGTCCCCGCCCGCTTGCGCGCCCGCGCCCCTGGCCACACCCTCCGACCCAGGCAGCTCCCACGCGGCGCTCTGCTCCCTACTTCACACTCCAGGCTAGAGACCCCCGGGCTCGATGTAAGTCCCTCCTTTGCTCTACCCTCTTACGCAGGGCCACACACTCAGGTGGGAAGCTTCTTGGGAGGGGGGCAGATTCCTCTCTGCCTCTCGTCAGCTCTGGGGGCACCCCTCCTGCCTCAGTCTCCCCAGAACGCCTCCATTCTGGGTAGACCCGTCACTCTAAGATCTCCCCAGCATGGGTGCGGTGGTGCCTGCAGGGCATCCGGACACCAGCTCGCTTTTTCCTCTGAGTGCAGACCCGCATTAGTCACCCTTCCTCTTCCCTTCCTGGCCCCGCTGCTCTGGGCTCTGGGCTCCGGGGCCCGAGGGAGCAGACGCCCGGGCCCCTGGCTTTCTCTGCCGGGGAAGCTCCGGCGGGGAGGGACATCTTGGGCTGCAGGAACAGGGGGTGCGGCTTCTCTGCTTCAGGGGTGTCAGAAGGCCAGGCTCGCCTGACGCCTCTGGTTTTCTTTGGGAATCAGCTCGTGGAAGAAGGGGATGGTGGCTTGGGATTCTCGCTCTTAAAAAGCATCCCTCCCCAGAAGCAGACATCAGAGGGTCCTTGAGGCCAGGGACCTGCTCCAGGGAGCGTGTGAGGCTGCCTGTCTCACCTTTACTCCACTGGGTCCACAGATGTCGCCGTCCAGTCGCCTGTGTCTCCTCACCGTTGTCGCCCTGATCCTGCCCAGCAGAGGTAAGACACACACCCCCAGGGGCTACATGGGTGAAGAAGAATGCTCTGTACCATCTTCTTGCTCCCTTCCCCCAGTGAGCTGGCACCAGCAAGCAGGGGGTGGAGAGGACAGACTCCGGGTCGCACCCTCTTTGGACACCTCAGACCCGGCCGTGGCTGTTTCCAGAGGGTTGGCTGGAGCCTGTCCTGCTGAGCACCCTCCCTCTCACCTCGGAGAAGAACTTGCTGAATTTGACTTGGCTGAGAGATCGGTGTCGGTTTTCTACTAGGCAGCCAGGAAACCCCAGGTTCTCAGCAAAGCAGAACTCTTAGATTTTCTGAGAATACAGTCAGGCAAAGGGGTCCAGCTGGGGCTAGTCTACAGAGCGAGTAGGAGACCCTCACCCTAGCCTGGAAAGCACTTCTCAACTGCCATAGCCCAGGTGGTCACTTTGCTAGTGTGTCTTGTGCTTTAGCTCACTTGTGCTTAGTTTCATTGTATGTCGTGCCACACTCATTGTATGGATGGGAAAACTGAGGCTCAGTGAGCAAATGTGGTGGCACAAGAAGAGGAAAGAGCTGCCCGCACAGATCGCGAAGGGTCCAGTGAATCTGAGAGACTATCCCCCATTTTGAGGAGACACGAGTGGGCATGTCAGCTGCTTGGGACACATAGCGAGGAGGAAGTGGTTGGGAGCAAAACGTGAAACCATGGCTGACCCTAGCATCTGGACTCTCCAGGCTATCCCGCAAGGATGAGCAAATGTCCTGGAGCAGTAGCTAGGCTTGAACTTAAAGCTCTCTCAGGATATCGGAATGACTCATCCAAAGCTGGTTCCCTGGGAGTCAGGACCTTCAGAACTGCCAGGAGACTTCAGAAGGTCCGGCATGGTGGGGCAGAGGACACACTGAAGGGCATGAGCGGCCCCTTTCTGACCACTCAGCCCTGACTCCCCAGGGCAGACAACAGAAGAAGCCATTTCCTTATCCATTTGAATGCCATAATGGAGTTGCTATGGAAACCCTCCTGTCTCCACCTGGGGAAACTGCTGCTCCCATCTCACTTCTCACTCTGACCCTGTTTGTACCTCAATTCCAGATGAAGCCAACATGGGAGTCTCGCTCACCCCTCCTATCCCAACCCCGACCCCGACCCCGGAAGCAGGTGGTGAGTGGGGCAGGCGCCCCTTCTTCTGACATCTGATGTTTCTTTACTTCAGCCCCACCACAGCTCTGACCCTGCCAGCCCGCTCTATCATTTATTTATTTTGTCCAGACACAACTGCCTGGTAGCCCAGGGTGGCCTTGAATTCAGGGCAATCCTTCTGCCTCAGCCTCTGGAGTGCTGTCATTACAAGCATGTGCTGTCTGTGCCTACTATTCCATTGACTTTAAAACACTTGGGGTGTGGCTCAGTGGTAGAGCCCCTGCCTAGAATCCCCCAGTGAGGGGCTGGGGGTGTGGCTCAGTGGTAGAGCCCCTGCCTAGAATCCCCCAGTGAGGGGCTGGGGTGTGGCTCAGTGGTAGAGCCCCTGCCTAGAATCTCCCAGTGAGGGGCTGGGGGTGTGGCTCAGTGGTAGAGCCCCTGCCTAGAATCCCCCAGTGAGGGGAAGGGGGAAGGGCTCAGTGGTAGAGCATCTGCTTAGAATCCCCCAGTGAGGGGCTGGGGGTGTGGCTCAGTGGTAGAGCCCCTGCCTAGAATCCCCCAGTGAGGGGCTGGGGTGTGGCTCAGTGGTAGAACATCTGCCTAGAATCCCCCAGTGAGGGGCTGGGGGCGTGGCTCAGTGGTAGAGCCCCTGCCTAGAATCCTTTTGCAGTGAACCAAACTTCTGTGAACAGGTTAGGAAAGTGAGATGGATTTGTAAAAGTCTCACCGCGGATAGCAACAACACACTTGGACCAAACAGGAAAACCTACATATGTGTGACAAAATAAATAATTAATTAATTAATTTGGGGCTAGAGCTTCAGGCGTGGCTTGATCTAGGTGCTTAAATGTTCAGCTAGGAACCTAACACCAACTCTTGCCTCTGTTTCCTCTGTGTTGGGTTCACCCCCAGTCAACTTCTCATTGAGAACAATCTACAGTCAGGAGAAGTTCAATCTTTCCAACCTACCGATTGTCCTGTCTGATGTCTGATGCCTGGGGAGGGTTCTGCGACCAGATCCACCTCCTCAGTGTCAGGACAGCAGGCATCTCTCTGTGCCCAGCTGAGGAGCTCTTATTAGAGCAGGTGATACTGGTTTGTGGTCAGAGAAGTTTGGGAAACTGAGTCAAACACACTTTTCCAAGGAAGGGTTTCCAGTCTTGATGTCTAGAGGCAGGGGAGACCCGGCGTCCTGTTTGAGTCCCTATCACAGGGCCTGAATTCCTTTCATCACCTCGAAACGGAGTTGAAGGCTTGCCTCACAAGTAGAAGGACCCCAGTTCAGTTCCCAGGACTCACACAAGAGGCCAGGCATAGTGGGACGCGGTAAACCCCAAGCTGGGGACACAGAGGCAGGGGGCTCCCCGGGCTCCCCAGCCAGCCTGGCTTACTCTGTGAGTCCCAAGCCAGTGAGAAAGCCTTAGGGAGCTGGAGCCTGCCTCTGCCCTCCCTCCACACATACAGACATTAAATACAATGGAGTTGCTATGGAAACCCTCCTGTCTCCACCTGGGGAAACTGCTGCTCCCATCTCACTTCTCACTCTGACCCTGTTTGTACCTCAATTCCAGATGAAGCCAACATGGGAGTCTCGCTCACCCCTCCTATCCCAACCCTGACCCCGGAAGCCAGTGGTGAGTAGGGCGGGTGCCCCTTCTTCTGACATCTGATGTTTCTTTACTTCAGCCCCACCACAGCTCTGACCCCTGCCAGCCCACTCTGTCATTTATGTATTTTGTCCAGACACTACTAACTGGTAGCCCAGGGTGGCCTTGAATTCAGGGCAATCCTTCTGCCTCAGCGTCTGGAGTGCTGTCATTACAAGCATGTGCTGTCTGTGCCTACTATTCCATTGACTTTAAAACACTTGGGGTGTGGCTCAGTGGTAGAGCCCCTGCCTAGAATCCCCCAGTGAGGGGCTGGGGGTGTGGCTCAGTGGTAGAGCCCCTGCCTAGAATCCCCCAGTGAGGGGCTGGGGGTGTGGCTCAGTGGTAGAGCCCCTGCCTAGAATCCCCCAGTGAGGGGCTAGGGGCGTGGCTCAGTGGTAGAGCCCCTGCCTAGAATCCCCCAGTGAGGGGCTGGGGGCGTGGCTCAGTGGTAGAGCCCCTGCCTAGAATCCTTTTGCAGTGAACCAAACTTCTGTGAACAGGTTAGGAAAGTGAGATGGTTTTGTAAAAGTCTCACCGCGGATAGCAACAACACACTTGGACCAAACAGGAAAACGTACATTTGTGTGACAAAATAATTAATTAATTAATTAATTTGGGGCTAGAGCTTCAGGCGTGGCTTGATCTAGGTGCTTAAATGTTCAGCTAGGAACCTAACACCAACTCTTGCCTCTGTTTCCTCTGTGTTGGGTTCACCCCCAGTCAACTTCTCATTGAGAACAATCTACAGTCAGGAGAAGTTCAATCTTTCCAACCCACCGATTGTCCCAGTGATGTCTGATGCCTGGGGAGGGTTCTGCGACCAGATCCACCTCCTCAGTGTCAGGAAAGCAGGCATCTCTCTGTGCCCAGCTGAGGAGCTCTTATTAGAGCAGGTGATACTGGTTTGTGGTCAGAGAAGTTTGGGAAACTGAGTCAAACACACTTTTCCAGGAAGGGTTTCCAGTCTTGATGTCTAGAGGCAGGGGAGACCCGGCGTCCTGTTTGAGTCCCTATCACAGGGCCTGAATTCCTTTCATCACCTCGAAACGGAGTTGAAGGCTTGCCTCACAAGTAGAAGGACCCCAGTTCAGTTCCCAGGACTCACACAAGAGGCCAGGCATAGTGGGACGCGGTAAACCCCAAGCTGGGGACACAGAGGCAGGGGGCTCCCCGGGCTCCCCAGCCAGCCTGGCTTACTCTGTGAGTCCCAAGCCAGTGAGAAAGCCTTAGGGAGCTGGAGCCTGCCTCTGCCCTCCCTCCACACATACAGACATTAAATACAATGGAGTTGCTATGGAAACCCTCCTGTCTCCACCTGTGGAAACTGCTGCTCCCATCTCACTTCTCACTCTGACCCTGTTTGTACCTCAATTCCAGATGAAGCCAACATGGGAGTCTCGCTCACCCCTCCTATCCCAACCCCGACCCCGGAAGCCAGTGGTGAGTGGGACAGGTGCCCCTTCTTCTGACATCTGATGTTTCTTTACTTCAGCCCCACCACAGCTCTGACACCTGCCAGCCCACTCTGTCATTTATGTATTTTGTCCAGACGCTACTGCCTGGTAGCCCAGGGTGGCCTTGAACTCAGGGCAATCCTCCTGCCTCAGCCTCTGGAATGCTGTCATTACAAACATGTGCTGCCTGTGCCTATGATTCCATTGACTTAAAAACACTTGGGGTGTGGCTCAGTGGTAGATCCCGTGCCTAGAATCCCCCTGTGAGGGGCTGGGGGCGTGGCTCCGTGGTAGAGCCCCTGCCTAGAATCCCCCAGTGAGGGGCTGGGGGTGTGGCTCAGTGGTAGAGCCCCTGCCTAGAATCCCCCAGTGAGGGGCTGGGGGTGTGGCTCAGTGGTAGAGCCCCTGCCTAGAATCCCCCAGTGAGGGGCTGGGGCATGGCTCAGTAGTAGACCACATGCCTAGAATCGCCCTGTGAGGGGCTGGGGTGTGGCTCAGTGGTGTGGGCTCGTCGTACAAGGCTCTAAGTTCAAGGAGACTAAGTTCCTAGTCTCCCCTCAAAGAAGAAATAAAAGTTGTTCTATGCCTGCACACAGGAAGCTGAAGCAAGAGAATGGAAAGCTTAAGGTCAGCCCTGGCTACAGGGCGAGACCATATTTTTTTTGTTTGTTTGTTTGTTTTTAAAGAAAAGTTGTCCTGGTAGTGGACACATCTCATTTTCCTGCCATGTTCAAAAAGAGTTCCCACTCATCCCCACAAGGAGACAGCTGGCGTTTTAGCCTGTGCGGCCACCTTGGAGGGAGGTCTTCCCGGCAGCTCCCGGCCGGTGTGGCTCATCTGTCACTTCTCCCCTTGCCTCCTTTTCCTCTGACCGGAGTAGAAGCCACAGGAAGCCAGACAGCAGCCAAACTGACAGAAAGGGACACCACAAATCCTGTGACGGATCCAGGGACCCCCAGGGCCAGGCAGGAAGGTAGGCTGACGGCAGTAGCCTTGCGTTTCTGTTTAATTTCCTACGTTCTGGGTCAGCATTCCAAGTGCTTTTCTTAAAGCAGCCTGGAGAATTGCTAATAAACTGTGTGTGTGTGTGTGTGTGTGTGTGTGTGTGTGTGTGTGAATATATGAATGTTGTGTGAATGTGTCTATGTGAATGTGCATATGAATGTGTGTGTGTGAGTGTGTGTGAGAGCATGTGTGCCTAGGTGAATGTGTGTGTGTGAGTGTGTGAGTGTGTGTATGTAAGTGTGTGTCTGTGTGTGATCTGTGTGTGCTTCTGTATGTGTCTGTGAGCGTATGAGTGTTGTGTGCGTATGTGTCTTGTGAGAGTGTGTGTCTGTGTAAGTGTGCATGTGAATGTGTGTAAGCATGTGTGCACGTGTGAGCATGTGTGCCTGTGTGATTATGTGGGTGTGTGAGTGTGTATGAGTGAGTGTGTGTATCTTTATGTGATCTGTGTGTGTGTGTGTGTCTGTGTGTGTCTGTCTGTGTGTGTGTCTCTGTGTGTGTGTGTCTGTGTGTGTCTGTCTGTGTGTGTGTGTCTGTGTGTGATCTGTGTGTGTGTGTCTGTGTGTGTGTGTGATCTGTGTGTGTGTGTCTGTGTGTATGTCTGTCTGTGTGTGTCTGTGTGTGTGTGTGTGTGAGAGAGAGAAGATGTTGAGGATTCTGGGTTTACAGTTCAGTGCTTCTTTCTGGAAGACTGTCTCAGATCCTTGATGCGGCTCCTCTGGCAAGCGAGTCCACGCAGGAACATCCTAGCATGCCTTGCTCAGTGTGGCAGACTGGCCAACTGGCCTTTCTTTCACCACTGCTGGACTGATGCTGAGAAGTGGAGCTGTGGGTTTCCTTTGCGTCTTTTTCTGTTACAGCAGGAGCTTTTCAGTTGCAAAATATACCTTAAAAAAAATAAGATCCATTGGTGCAGTTCTGTAAAATATGAAGACAGGGCATCAGGCATAGCTGGATCAAGGAACTCAAGCACGGTCAGAATGTCTGGGTTGCTCCCTGGTGCCTCTATTGTCTTCATTCTTTTTCCCTGTTGGTAGCTAAGATTCCCAATGCTCCAGCAGCTAGGAGACATAACTCTTCCCATAAGCCCAACCTAAAGCCCGGGACTGATTCTCATTGGCCCAGTACAGATCACATCATGCAAGTCTTAGCAATGGGAGCCTGAAAGTGGCTGATTGGTCAGTGGAGCCCTGTCCCTAGCTCGAGGCTGGAAAAGTTCACAGGGCCAGGAACCAGGAAGGAAGCAGTTCCTGGAGACCAGAGGCTGAGGGTGGCAGCAGGAACGAGGAAAGGCTGGGCTGAGCCTAAGGCAGTGGATGACCCGGAATCCTTCCCTGATGGCAGAATCAGGAAGAGTGAGAGACGAGGCCCTGCCTCAAAAAATTTTAATCAAAATGAAAGAGAATGGCTTGGTATTTTTGTTCCAGAAGTCGTGGGGGGGGGAGGTGGGGGAGGAGTGCTCATAATATTTTCAATGAGTATCTCCAAGCAGGTGGAGACAAAGTTGGTGAAATCCCAGCTTCAGCTCTTGCGCTGAGTGGTGCAGAGTTCCAGGAGAGGGTCCAGCCTAGGCTTGAGCAGCTGGCCCTGCTGGGGTGCGGGCAGGTGCTTGCCAGAGTGTCAGTGGGGTACCTCAGATGCACAGACGTAGCCCTGCTATTTGTGTCCACATCCCCGAGTCTGCTCCTGAGGGTGCCCAGCCCTCCAGGATCTACTGGCTGTTTCTGCCCCTCACCCGAAGGTACCACGGCACGCCCCTGGGCTGGGACCCCAAGCCCAACCAAAGACTTCTGGTCGCCGGTCCCCTTCCACGAGCCACGGAGTTAGTGCTTCCTTTACCTGACCAGAAGCAGGCGCTTGGTAGTTTCTGCCCAGCGTGGTAAAGACTGCAGGGCTCAGCCCACAGCGGAGGCTGGCAGAGGGTAGGGCTGAGCCTGACCGGACAGGCGGCAGCACTGGCTTAAACACCACACCCAGGTCACCATGCCCGTGCTGCAGGATGCTTAGGGTCCTTGCTTTCTGAGCTCTGAGTTCTGCAACTTGAAATTCAGGCTGGGCTCAGTTGGGGGTTGGAGGGGGTGGTTCTGACCATTGTGGACTCACCCACACTCCTAAGCTCAATTGTAGACCCGCGGAGCTCCATTTAGTCATCCTGGTTCTTCCCTGCACGATCCCCTCCACTTTCTGCCAAACACGGAGCCAAACACCAGGTCACCACTCACCTGTGTGTGTGCCGGTTGCCATTCTAAGTGCTCGGGACGCAGACACGTGTATCTGCTGTTGATGGGCAGGGTCCTGCATCCCTGTAAACGTCACACCTGGGGAGCAGAGAAGGAAGATGGCTGCGAGTTTGAGGATAGCCTGGACTACATGGCAAGTTACACAACAGCCTGGGCTACATAGTGAGACCCTGAAACTGACACTTTAGTGGGGGAAGACATCAGACAGTAATTGGAATTTTTCTTTCTTCCTTTCTTTCTCTCTCTCTCTTTCTTTCTATCTTTCAAGACAGGGTTTCTCTGTTGTAGCCCTGGCTGCCCCGGAACTCACGCTGTAGACCAGGCTGGCCTCAAACTCACAGAGATCCACCTGCCTCTGCCTCCCAAGTGCTGGGATTGAAGGCGTGTGCCACCACAGCCCGGCTTAATTGGATTATATCAGATGATTTTTAATTTGCTGTGAAGAAAAACAGAGGGAAATTTAAGGAGTTGAGAATGGCCAGGGAATCAAGGAAGGCTTTCGTTGGAGAAAGTGCCGGAAGGAGCCTTGTGGCTCCTTTTAGGGAAAGACTGTTCCGGGAAAGGGAACAGCAGTACAGGGGACCCCGGTGAGTGGGTGTCTGGACCGGGCATCAGGGGCCAGTGGGTGCCAAGAGCGAGACAGATGGAGCAGAGAAGATTCAGAGGCCCTGGGAGCCACAGGCACTCCACGTGAGGACTTCCGCTTTTGTTGTAAGGCCTTAGGAGGCTGAGGCTCAGGTATCCTCTCTCCAGCTCCACAGACCTCTGCTCAGCTCTGACTCACACTTACCTGTTCCCTCTAGATTCGCAGGAGAAAGCAAACAACCCCTTCTACTACGGTAAGTCACACCCTGTATCGCTAGAGGTGAGTGGGGAGGGAGACAAAGACCCCTGGACCTGAGTCCTCCTTTTCTCTCTCCACAGATGACGCCACTCTCCGGAAACGGGGGCTGCTGGTGGCGGCGGTGCTGTTCATCACCGGCATCCTCATCCTCACCAGTGAGAGCGGGGCTTGGGCGCAAAGAGCATCTTGGGTGGGCCGCCTGCGCCGTAGGGTGACTGAGGGTCGGGGACTTGAAACCCCCTGGGCGGGGCTGTGCAGGCTTAGCACCCCTACAGACCGCCCCAGGACTGTCTGCAGAGAGTCTGCTGGGCCCAGCTGGGCGGGGTCAGCAGGGGGCGCTGTTCCCAGGGTGCCGCCTCTTCCCCATGTCATGTCTACTCTTCCCGGGCTTCTTCACCCAGATGAGAGAGACACAGAGAGAAGATAAGCAGGCTCAGGGCTGCTAATATGGCCACCACGGTCAGCTTCTTTGTAAGTCCAGGGACAGCTTCATTGTGAGATGAGAAAAGAGACTTCAGTTTTCCTTTTTGAGACAGGGTCTCACTGTGCAGCCCAGGCGGGCCTCAAACTCACAATCCTCCTGCCTCAGCTTCCTGAAGGTTGAGATTCTAGGTGTGTGCCACAGTGCACAGCCGTGTTATGTTGTTTGGTTTTGAGACAGAGTCTCATGTAGCCCAGGCTGGCTTTGAACTCACTCTGTAGCCAAAGATGGCCTGGAATATCTTTTTTTAAAATGTATTTTTATTTTTAAATTATGTGTATAGATCTGTGAGTGCAGATGCCCATGGCAGTCAGGAGAGAGGGTTGGATCCCCTGGAGCTGGAGTTACGGGCAATGTGAGCGGCCCTATATGGGTGCTGGGAAAACGAACTCGGTGCCTCTCCAAAAGCAGGTGGTGACTAACCACTGAGCCACCTCTTCCGCCTCAACCTTGAACTTCTGATGGTCCTGCCTCTACCTCCCAAGTGCTTAGATTATAGGCTCACTCGTTTTCTGCAGCACTCTGAGCGTGCTGGGCGACCCTGTACCAAGCGACTCATTTATTGGCTGGAGCTATGCTGGTTGCTTTTCTCATTGTTGCGAACAAATACCCAACAAGAGGCAACGTGAGGAAGTGTTGATTCTGGTTTATAGCTTAAGGAGGGATCCATGGGCCTTGGAGGGTGCCTGAGTTCAGATCCCCTCACCCCACTGCGGAAGACAGGAGGCCAACCAGCCTCACTGAATCAGCATGTGCCAGGTTCAGCAAAAGAGTCTGTCTTCAAAGCAAAAGTGGACAGAGGAAGACACTCCATGTCCACTTCTGCTGGGAAAGGTGCGGGGCAGAGGAGGTCACGTGACAAGGCAGGAAGTAAGTGAGCAGAGAGGAGCCTGGCTGGCAACTCACCCTCCTGAGGGTTAACTGAGAGAACAGGGCTGTAACCTTGTAGGTGCCCCTAGACCCCACCTCTTAAAGGCTCCCCACCCTCTCAGCCACCATCCCCAGGAAGGAGGACCCAGGGGTCTAGGAAGGGCGTTTAGAGGGACACACCCAAACCACGTGAGACTCAACGCAAGGCTCAGCACAAGGCTTTTACAGAGGCTGGCTTGTTCTGGGGCCTTCCGAGCATGGTAGAACCAATGGGAGGAGAGAGGAGAGTCCTTGTCAATAAAGCGAGAGAGGGACGAAATCGGAATGACCTAATGACCAGCTCCATACCAGGCGGAAGGAAAAGAGGTCCAGGGGCAGAACAGAGCTGGGCACTGAGATAACAGTGGGAAGAGGCCAGGGTGACACAGGCAGGGATGCAGGAGAGGAGGCAGGTGGGCTGCCTTGTCCCCGTGACTATCTCTTCCCCGTGCCCTGTTGACTCTGATCCAGATCCCATCCTCTCTCCTGTTCTTTGAGCCTGTCTCTGCCCTTTTACCCCAAGGCCTTTGCACAGGCTGTTCTGCTTTCCCCCTGCATTTATTTGTTTTAGCATGTGTTTTCGTGTGCGTGCGTGCGTGTGTGTGTATGTACAGTGTGAAGTATACGGGTGTTTGTCTGCATGTACAGTTGCTCAGACGGAGGCATTGGATCCCACGGGACTCCAGTTATAGCCGGATGTGAGCCTCCATGTGGGTGCTGGGAATTGAACCCTGCATCTCCGGAAGAGCAGCCTGTGCTCTTAACCTCTGAGCGGTCTCTTCAGCCCCTGGTTTTCTCTTTCTTCCATGTGGGGGCCAGGAATAGGACTCAGATCTCCCGGAGCAGCAACCAGCCCCTTTCCTGGCTGAGCCACCGTGCTGGCCGCCTTCACATGTTTATCAAGCACACTGGGAGCTCTCTGAGGGCCAAGAGCCCACCTGTCCCCCAGTCGGGTCCCCAGTGCACACACGATAATACTGTTTCCCACTCATAGAGGACCCTTTTCTTCCAGGTGGGAAATGCAGACAACTGTCTCAGATGTGCCTGAGCCGGAACAGGTGAGTGGGGGCGGACAGCCGATGGGCACCCCAGATGGCGCCTATGGGTTACCAGCTGCATCCCCGGCCTCCTCCCTCCTCTCCAAGAGCATACAGAGTGGTCGACAGGAGAGGATTCCCGAAGGAAGAGGCCGATGGAGGGAGCCAGGCCTGAGGCTGATGGCCTCCCCACCCCAGGGTGCCAGGCTCCCCAAGCCGCTGCCCTGCCTCCACCGATCCCATTCAGATAAATCCCGTGGTCTTTCTTCCGTGGCCCGTGTGTTCTGTGAGTCTGTGACCCGGGAGTGGGAGGAAGAGTCGGGTCTGGGCTTGGAGCCCTGGGGAGTAGGCAGGGGTGTCACGTACTCAAAGGCCAAGGACAGAAATAAAGTGAGTGAGCCTGGAAGGCCTGTTGTGTGCAGGGGGGGTGTTGGGGGGCACAGGAGGATGTGGTTGGGGTCTGCAGGGGAGGGGTGTGAAGGAGGCGTGGGTCGTGGAGTGAGGCTATGAGAGACAGGACGCCGGTCTGGCCCACTTTCTGAGCCTCGGTTAGGACCAGCATGCCCTGGTATCAGTCAGAGCATGAGTAAGCATGACGGGGTGACCCATGCCCACAGTCACTGCCAGCCCCTCGGCCCCTCAGGAGACCTCATGCATAGCTGTGAATGCAAAGCCTGCACCCCCAAGCTCTGTCTTCCGCACCCACCCGCAAGTGGCCTCAGGTGGCCTCTTATCCGGGCGTGTCTCCAGGGAGGCTGTGGGGCTCTGGGGTGGTATCTGAGAAGGGAGGGAAGAGACCAGCCCAGTGGAGGGGGGCTGGCTTTGGCAGACACTTCCTGGGGATCCTTGGACTCCACCTCATGGGGAAGGCTCAGCCAAGTCCCGCCAGGCAGGCTCTTTCAGGCTCAGGGCGTTGTGGGGAAGGCTTTCAGTCAGGGTCACACCACAGTGAAGAGACTGGGTCCTGCTGCAGGAGCTTCCAGTCAGGGTGAGCTGGGGGTTATGAAATCACCTCAGCGGGCCACGGACCACAGAAACCAAGAGGAGAAGTCATGAGACGGGAGAAAGTGGAAGTGCGGCAGAGCTGAGTGCCTGCCTAGCATGCACAGAAGTTTTCGTCTGAACCCCAGCAGCTCATAAAACCAATCATGGTGAAGCATGCCTGGAATATCAGCACGCGGAAGGCTGAGACAGGAGGCTCAGGAGCTCAAGGTCCTTGGCTGCATATCTCAAGTTCAAGTCTAGCCTGGGCTACAGAGTCCCTGTCTTAAAAATAACTAATTAGGTGGGACATGGTGGTACATACCTATAATCCCAGAGCTGGGGGGGTGAGGGTGGGGCAGAGGCAGGGTGATCTCTGAGTTCGAGGCCAGCCTGATCTACAGAGCAAGTTTCAGGACAGCCAGGGCTACACAGAGAAACTTTGTCTAGAAAAACAAGCAAAAAAGCCAGGTGTGGCAGCTCACGCCTGTAGTCTCAGTATTGGGGTAGGGGTGCAATGACAAGCTAGTCTAGGGGAAAAATAGGCTGGGTTTAGTGAGAGATCTTGTCCCCCCAAATAAGGGGGAGGGCCTGGAGAGATAGCTCAGCGTTAAGAGTATGTACAGCTATCTGGTGGCTCACAACCACTTCTAACTCCAGCTCCTGGGGAATCTGGCGCCCTCTTCTGGCCTCCATAGGCGCTGCACTCAAGTGCACAAACACAGACACATACACATAAGTGAAAATAAAAATAAGGGCTGGGGAGCTGTCTCAGTGGCTAAGAGCATGAATTACTCTTACAGAGGACTCCTTTTAGATTCCCAGCACCCCTGTCGGGTGGCTCCGTGTCTAACTCCAGCTCCAGAGGGATCTGATACCTCTGGCCTCCATGGATACCTGCACTCACATACATACACCTAATTATGTATGTATGAATTATACAATTATAAATTATAATTATTTCAATTATAAAATAAGTGATTTATTTAATTACATAATTATAAAATAAATCGGTGAAAACAAACTTAAAAACAAAATCAACCAGGGAGTATCAGATCAGGATGACCAATAGCCTCACGCGTACACACATAAACAAATAAGAAAAATTAGGATTTTGTTTTCTGAATTGTATGCGGTACGCATACCACAGATACGTGTATACCTATGAGCTCATTCGTTTATATATAATATATATACATATAATTTATCATACGCTCTGGAAGATACATACATCATGGCATATATACAGCTGAAAAATATCTGGATATGTGTCTCTGTATATCTGAGTGCTCCAAGTCCATAGGTTTAAAATCTTAGGGGAACTGAGTGTGTAGAGACAGGATCTCATGATGCAGCCCTGGTTAGCCCAAACTTGCTTTGTAGACCAGGGTAGCCTTGAATTCACAGAGATCTGACTTTCTGATAAAAGCCACCATACCCAAGGGTACTTCAAGTCATTGTAATCCTTAAAGGCCACAGTTAGACCACTCTTCCCATGACTCGAATATTGCATTGGGATCTCTCGCGTGACCTGGAGATGCTCCGAGGGTTGTGTGCAGAGATTACATCGTTTCTATAAAGGACTTGAGCACCCACAGTTTTTGATGTCGTGGGGGATTTCCGAAGACAGGGGGCCGATCTCTGCCCTGTGAGAGGGGACTTACAGAGTGGCATTACTGACACCCACCACCAAATCCGAGCAGGAGTGACTGCTGAGGGCTCTCTCCTCACAGTTCAAGCACCCCCGGGAAGACTCAGGGAATGACCTGTCTAGTTCACATCTTAGGGAAAACCAAGCAAAATCTACCAATCAGCAAGAAAAAATCCCCATCCCCACCCCCCACACAAAACACACAAATTATCTGAAAATTTCACTATTCTAATTTTTAAATAAATAAAGTCTCTCAGTAGCCCAGGCTGGCCGCAGGCTTGTGGCAGCCCTCCTGTTCCCACCCACCTGAGTGCTGGGATTGCAGGCATGTGCTCATCACATTCAATTTTATTTGGTGCTGGGGTCAAACCCAGGGCCTCATACATGGTTGGCAAGCACTTTACCAACTGAGCACTATTTGGGTGGTTTTTGTTTTGTCTTGTTTTGTTTGTGTTTTCAAGACAGGGTTTCTCTGTTGTGACTCTGGCTGTCCTGGAACTCACTCTGTGAAACATGTGGAACTCACAGAGATCCCCCTGCCTCTGCCTTCCGAGTGCTGGGATTCAAGGTGTGCACCACCACTGCAAATATCTGTGGGTCACTTTTTTAAAACATTGTGCAGCCTGGGGGAGGGGCGTGCGGATTGTCACAGGGAGGGAAATTGCCCCTTAGAATAGGAAAGTGTTTTTGCCCCTGGCTGGGCAGTCACACCGGAAGGCAGATGTTCTGGGATGTTCCCCGGATAGCATTTCCCAAGCATCTCTCACGGCATCCCTTCCCCCACCCTTTACCACATCTTCATGTCACCTGTACAGTAAGCTACTTTCATGTGAGGACCAACTCCTCCTTTTAACTTAATAAATTTATTCTAAAAGCCAGGCTTGTGGGAAGTCGATTCTGTTGGATATAAATAGAAGACAGCCATTAAGATAACTGCACTGAGAACACAGCGGGACAAAGCAGTATGATGCCTTTTAGCTGAGTATCAAGTTGCTGGACAAGGACTCTGAGCCAGAGGCCAGTCTTCTCCATTGGGTGAGGACCATCAAATATAAGCACATGCTTGTCACTCCGACTCCCAAAGCGCCAGCAGAGTTTGAGAGGCTCAAGAACATACACATTTCTGGCACCAGTCACGTGTTACCTGAGTTGACCTCTTGTACTGTGGCTCAGAGCTGGTGTCCCTCGAAAAGGCTCCTGGGTTGGAGGCTTGGTCCCAGCTACTGATGCCGCCGACGGGATTGGACCACAAGGGTGATGACTTCATCAATGGATTATTAACACATTGGTGACTCAGAGTTGACTGTTAGGAGGTTGGGTCTGATTGGAGAAAGGAGATTACTGGGGGTGTGGCTTGCCCTTGGGGGCCTTCCCATTCCTCTCTGCTTCCTGGCTGCAGCGATGTGAGCAACTTTGTTTGTATCACGGTTTTCGTGGTGTTCTGCCTTGCCACAGATCACCGCAACAGAGTTGAGGACGATGGGTTGAACCCCCGAAATTGTGAGTTTGTTACAGTACCAGAAAGTTGGCATCCTTGAGTCTGGCCATCCCCCAGAAGGACTCATGGAACCCTGTGGGCCTCATGGTCACAGAATCTTTTAAGACTATTTTACATGCGTGGGTATTCTGCCTGGATATATGCCTGTACACTACATGTGCGCAGTGTCTCCAGAGGCCAGAAGCATTGACTCTCTTGGGACTGGAGGTTGTGAGTCACCATTTGGGACCGAAGCCTGGTCCTCTGGAAGAGCAGCCAGTGCTCTTAACCTCTGAGTCATCGCTCCAGACCCTGGTCACAGATTCTTACAGCAAAAAGAAACACGTTAGAACTCAGTAGGAAAGCAGAGGCCTGGAGAAGACTCCGGTGGTCCACGTACAACCCTTCCAGATGGCTATTCCCAATGCAGCCATCTGTGGACAGTGCTAACTTCTTCAAGCGACGCACGGCAGATTGCCAGCCGCCATGGTCTCGATGTCAGATGTCCTCCACAGGATCATGCTTGTCCAGTCAGTGTTGGCGGAACTTTGGATGGTTCTGGAAACACGGCGCCACAGTGGAGCTCTGGGGCTGTCCTGGAGCTGAGGTGGGGTAGAAGTGTGCTAGGAACCCCAGAACTCTGGGTCTGAGAGGGGCTTCCTGTCCACCATGAAGCAAACAGCCTCTGGCACACACCACCAAGGTCACAGTGCCCGAGCCTATGGGGTCACATGACAGTAGACCAGAGTCTCTGAAATCGTGATCGCCAGGGATCCTCCCTCCCCTAAGTGCCTTCTAAGTTTTGCAGCAGAACTAAGTAACCAAACAAAGATAGCCAAAGCTGTCTTGGTGTCTGGAGTTTTTTCCTAGTGCTCCCTTCCACAGGCATCTGCTACCATCATGGCTGGCATAAGCTTCCAGCTGCCGAGGAGGTGTGGTTGAGGCTGTGTGACCCTCACCGCAAACCACACTGTCACATACCCTCCAGGGTGACCAGAGAATGGGCATTCTTAGGGAAGAGCCTTCCAGGGGCTGAAAGATGACTGTCCAACTGCCAAGGGCAAACGCAAGGGGGCCCTTTCCGTGTAACACACAGACCCAGAGTGACCTTTGTTATATCGAAATAACAAAAACAAAAATCCTGCCAGGTTTGGGTTTGGAGGTACATGCCTTTAATCCCAGCAGCCAGGAGGCAGAGGAAAGAGGATCTCTGTGAGTTTGAGGCCAGCCTGGTCTGTAGGGTTCCAGGCCAGCCAGGGATATATAGTGACACTCTGTCTCAAATAAACAAACCCCCTCTTCAAAGTAGTAGAAAAGATTTGCTACTATCAGCCTCTCTTGGGCTGTAGGGCTGGGGTGACTGTAAAAGACTCTGTGGGACCTAAGAAACGAAACAGTAGTCTCTTTGCTTCTTTTTAGTTTTACTTGTTTTACACAGGGTCTCAGTAGCCCAGGCCAGCCTGGAACTTGCTAAGTCACCCAAGGATGACCTTGAACTCCTGATCTTCCTGACTCCACCTCCCAGCTGCTGGGATGACAGATGTGAGCACCAACATGCTGGGCAAAGCCAGGCCTCCCCCCCTCTCTTCCTGCATCCAGATGTAGAACTCTCAGCTACTTCTCCAGCACCAAGTCAGCCTGCATGCCGCCATGCTTCCCGCCATGATGATAATGGACTAAAGCTCTAAACTGTAAGCAAGCCTCAATAAAATGTTTTCCCTTTATTAAAGTTGCTGTGGTCATGGTGTCTCTTCACAGCAATGACTAAAACACAGGGCATGGCATGAGATTTTTTTTTTTTCTGGTGAAATGTGAACAAACAGCTATCACTCAAATGGGGTCCTGACAACCAAAGAAATTACTCCACTTGAGTCTGGTTTAGCAACACCGTGAGTTTACTTGGGTTGCTCATAGGAATAGGGTATAGGATTCAGAAGAGGAACATAGATGATTTAAAAGCAGCTGCATCACTGACAAGCTCACACCAGGCTGGGCGGCGAATCCTGAAAGCTGTATCCTTAGGGCTGCCTGCTTTACTTGTAGGCACCACAGCCCGCAGGAAGAGTCCCATTTCTGGCTGTTATTACAGACTCTCTAACATCAGGGAGGGGCCCTGTGAGTTTTGTAAGTTTCAGGGACTTCCTGAGATTCCTGAATTGTTTTTACTTTCAGAACACTAAAGAGCTTCCCTCCAGGAGATGTTATGTCAAGACAGAAGAATTAACTAAGAAATGGGTCATATTACCATCTTTCTGTGTTGGTCAGAAGAGATGAAAACTCTTAAAGATCATTCTGTGTGTGCTGTATCCCCATGAAAACCACAATACAACTGACAACAAAATGGTCTTCTCTGGACCCTGGCTCTCCAACAGACCAAGGGGATTCTGAAGGTGACCTGTGTGCTTCTCCTGCATAGGGTAGAGGGAGGATCTCCTTAGTGGGTTGGTTTGGGCGTGTCCTGGGGAATCACTGCAGAGTCTTAGCTTGGCACCACCCCTGGTACCCTCCCCAAAGGCCTTGTGGACCTCTAGTTTCCACTATTAGGCCAGGGCGTTTTGCTTTGAGGAGATGACCACAAATCACCTCATGGTCTTGCTGACCAATGCTCAACACTACTCAGGTTCCACTCACGATGGCCAGACTAGAGCTGCGATGAAACTGGAGCCGAGGGGGAAGCCATTGCTGAGGTGTTTATGATTGTGACAGAGGAAATCGGGAACAAGGGAAGGCACACGGGACACGTACAGTCTTCTGTCCTTCCATTGGCCACACGTCACAAGGCCGCATACAGGTTCAGTATGTTCATTAGGCTGGCCCAAATATGGAGTCACCTAAGACACCAGGATGGATGACCCCCGTGGGACCCAGTCCCTTCAGGGAAACTAAATGGTCTGCACTTCTCAGAAGTGTGCTGACCCTTTCTCTCAGGAGAACAGCTTGACCACAGCCTCCTGCTGGCCTAGAGGCCAGAGGCCCCCTAGAAAAAGTTACGCTGCGGGAAGCAGTCCCTTATGCCTGAGACAGTTCCTTTTTCCTTAATGCTCTCCTGCCCAACTTAAACCACCCCATAAAATCCAAACCCCCTATTTTGGCAAGACTGCTTGTCCTCTCTTAGAGGACCCTGGGCAGTCCATAGTAAATAAAACTATCTTCAGCCTCAGTGCAGCTCTGGTGGTCTTGTTTTCTTGTTAAGCCTAATATTGGCTACTTTTGCTTGGCTGTGACAAAAATTTCCGACAGAAGCAACTTCTGGAAGCAAGGAAAGGTTGGTTTTGGCCCATGGTTTCAGAGGATTTCAGTCCATGTGGTGAGGCAGTATGGAGGAGCGGCTTGGTCTGCAGACTGTCCACACGGAGGCAAAGCAGGAGGCAGAGAGCAACTGCAGAAGTGGCTGGGATGGGATCTCTGTGTATGTGTTGGGGGGGTGCTGGGGATGGAACTCAGAGCCTTGCAATGCTAGGCAAGAACTCCACAGCTCAGCCACACCCCCAGCCTCTCCCTGGGGGATTCTAGGCAGGGGCTCTACCATTGAACCACACCCCTAGCCCCTCACTGGGGGATTCTAGGCAGGGGCTCTACCACTGAGCCACACCTCCAGCCCCTCACTGGGGGATTCTAGGCAGGTGTTCTACCACTGAGCCACACCTCCAGCCCCTCACTGGGGGATTCTAGGCAGGTGCTCTACCACTGAGCCACACCCCAGCCCCTCACTGGGGGATTCTAGGAAGGGGCTCTACCACTGAGCCACACCCCCAGCCCCTCATTGTGGGATTCTAGGCAAATGTTTCTGTGGGCTATAATCCTCAAGGTCCAGTCCCTAGTGACCTACTTCTGTCATCCAGGCCCTACTTTCTAAAGGTCCCAAAGTCTCCCAAAATAGCACCACCACCATTTCAAATGGTAAGCCTGTTGGGGATGTCTCAGATTCAAACCATAGTGGCAGAAAAGTATAGCTTTCTTGTATGGAGAAAACCAGGCATTGTTGAACAGTAGAACAGCTTGCTTAAGACATGCCAAACGCATCGTGTTGTGAGACTCTGCGGAGAGACAACGTGACTTAAGGAGCAACTTATTTCTCTGTCACGTTACAGAAATTGAAGTATGGTGTCCCGGTCTGCAGAAAACCTCCCTCCCTCCCTGCCTCTGTGTGTGTGTGTGTGTGTGTGTGTGTGTGGTGGTGTTCACGTGTATGTGCAGGAGATGAGGGCTACCTTTTATTAACAAGTAAAAGGGAAAGGTAACCCGTCATAGTGGGCTCTTGGAACTTCAGGGCTCAGCCACACGGAATCTCCAACTTGGAAAACTTCCAGAAATCTCTCCTGAGCTCCCAGGAGGGTGCTTATCAGCTGCCCAAAGTGCTTCTGGGCAGAAGATACCTTTTTTCTGTCACCCTGTGGTCTGCCCTCCTCCTCCTCCTTGCTGAGATGAGGTGTGCTGAGTTGAACTCAAGCCAAAAGTTAATGGAGCTGGACTTGTCATCGAGCCAACGCTCTGCACATGTAGGCAGGGCTTTTGTTTGGGAAGAATCAAGGCCAAATTGCCTGAGCTGGAAAGAATCTGTTTAAAAGGAAAAGTGACTCTTGACATTGTGGGCTCGTAGGACTTCGGGGCTCAGGCACATGAGTCTAGATGTTGCAGTGGGGTATATATACGGACCTTCCATGCCTGCTTCTGTGCAGGGCACTGGCTCCTGGGCAGGCTCTGCCTCTCAGTGATGGGAGATAGGTTAAACAAGGTTCTAAACAGAGTGTGATCTGGGTGTGGTGGTTCACACCTCAGCTGGGAACATGCTTACCATGCAAATATGAAGACGTGAGTTCAATCCCCAGAACCCATGTGAAAAATCTGGGTGTAGTGGTGGTGTGTTTGAAAACCTGGCACCAGACAACAGAGGCAGGAGGATCTCGGGGGCTCCTGGCCAGCCAGCCTAGCTGAAATGGTGGTTTGAAGGATATTCTTGGGCATGTGAAAACTTGGTTCCAAGTTGCCTGTTCGAGTAGGTTTAAGAGGGGAGGAATTGCTGGAGGAAGTGTGTTACTGGAGGGCGCTGAGAACCCAAAAGCCACACATCATCTCACACGTTGTGGGCTAGTTTATAGTTATGGGATCATACTCCTGTGTACTTGCTGTACGGGGGAAGGGTGCTTCCTGATGCCTTGTAGCATGTAAAGGCCTTGCTTCCTACACCTGTTAGCGCCTCTGTAGCCCCCAGATCTCCACATGAACGGACCATCTGTTTACCTAATGCGGATGAAGGCTCCCTATTGCCATCGATTCCTGCAGAGAAGACTCTGACTCACTCCCAGCTTGGACACTGCCAGGATAGGCATGGCTGGCAGGCCTTGAGAGGTGTCAGGTTCCATTCATTTGCATAGTGAAGGCCTGTGTGGAGAGAGGGGAGTTTTGAATGAATAAAGGGCATAGGAGCTGAGGCAGAGCGGGAGAGAACCTTGAGGACAGCGGTGTGTGAGGAGGCCATGGACAGGATATGGCGTGAGCTCTCTGCCTAAGCCGCCAGGGTACTGCATCCCTGGGAGTTGTCATGGCTCGTTATTAATATATCAAAGTCTCATTAACAAATAATACTTTAACACTCACATTGCTCTTTCTGCTTCCTCCTTGAAGATGTGAGCCCTCAGCATGCTGCCTCGAGTCTCCATGCCTGCCTGGGGCCACTCTTCCCAGCCATCGCCATAACTTCCCAGCCATAACTCTCTGGAGCCATAAGCCCAAATAAACCCTCCCTCTGTAAGTCGCCTTTGCCATGTTGTAATCAGAGTGCAGGCACACACACACACACACACACACACACACACACACACACACTGTATACACTGACATCACTGCTCCATGGTATGGTTAAGGAAAAAGTTTTCAAACCACAACACAAAACAAGAAAATAGATGGGCGTGAGATCAGAAATTGCAGACCCAAGAGACAACTGGTACTTTAGCAACAGCTGCCTCTAAGGCCCTGTTACAACACCCTAAGACACAGACAACACAAACTGACTGGCTAGGTTCATCCTGCTGGCTCAAGCTTGCACTTGTGGGTTCTGGGTCATTCTTCAGTGTCCTTGACCCCACCTCCACATACCTGCCTGATCTGCCATGCGGGCTTTGACTCCCAGGGATCACAGCTTTAAAGAATCTCACTAGCTCCTGTACGTGTTCAAGGTTGAACTGTGTGTCTGTGCATAGGGCAGTGGTTCTCAACCGTCCTAACGCTGCGACCCTTTAATACAGTTCCTCATGTGGTGGTGACCCCCAACCCTAAAATTATTTTCGTTGCTGCTTCGTAACTGTAATTTTTTTGCTTCTGTTATGAATCGTGATGTAAGTATCTGATATTCAGATGGTCTTAGGTGACCCTTGTGAAAGAGTCGTTTGACCCCAAAAGGGATCATGACCCACAGATTGAGAATCACTTGTGTAGAGTGTGTATATGTGTGTACATCTGTGTGTGTGCGTATGTCTGTGTGCATAGTGTGTATATATTTATGCATGTGTCTGTGTGTATGTGTATGTATATATGTGTGTGTCTGTGTGCATATGTGTATGTATATATATATGTGTGTGTGTATCTGTACGTGTGTGTTTGTATGTGTATATGTGTGTATAGTGTGTATATGTGTGTGTGCGTATCAGTATGTGTATATGTATGTATCTATGTGTGTGTTTGTGTGTATAGTGTATACATGTCTGTGCGTGTCTGTGTGCATGTGTGTATGTGTATATATGTCTGTGCGTGTCTGTGTGCATGTGTGTGTGTATATATATATATGTATGTGTGCAGTGTGTATATATGTGTGTATGTGTGCATATGCGTGTACATGTGTTTGTATGTGTATATATGTGTGTCTGTGTGTATAGTGTGTATATATGTGTGTATATGTGTATGTGTGCATGTGCGTGTTTGTGTGTGAGCTGCAGACTAAACTTTGCTGATACAGAATTTGGTATTCAGAGTGGCTCAGAAGAACAAAATTGCACTGAGGTTGTAGGTCAGTGGTAGAACGTTTGCCTAATTTGCCTTCCTGGGTTCCACCCGCAGCATCATCCGAGGGTGGGGAGGAAGAGAGAGGAGGAGAGGCTCACAAATGACATTTGGGTTTCTGGAAATGGTTCTGTGACCTAATTAGATTTAAAGGCGTTCCTTCATTACCCTGTTCCAGTGATAAGGCGGGGGTGAGGTGGGGGGTGGGAGGACCGCCCAAGGCATGAACGTGGCTGCTTGTAACTCAGTCACCAGTAGCTTCCTCTCCCAAGTGCCTGTGGACCAATAAGGCTTTGTGTGAAGGAATTTCTGTCCCACAACACTGAGAATAAGTGTTGAAGTGTAGGGGCTGCTTCATCATGTCTCACTGCGTGCAAGAACTCAGAGCTTTTATTTATTAGCCAGGTATTAGCCAGGCCCACGCCTGCTTAGCTTTGGGGACCACGTGAGGTCAGCCTGGTATGGCCAGACACCTGACTCAGAAACTCCACAGGCACCCGAAGCTCCCTGCAGACTCTCTACACAAATGGTGTTGCCCAGCGTGATTATGGGTTTGAGTAAGAATGATCCCAGAGGCTCGTTTATTTAGTCACCCAGGAGTGGAACCCTTTGATAGAATTAGGAGGATTAAGCTGTGCTGATATAACATTTGAGGTGTGGCATAGTTGGAGGTTTGTCACTGTTGCGGACTTTGAAGTTTTGAAAGCCCCTGCCAGGCTCAGTCTGTCTCTGCTCACGGATCAGAATGTAGCTCTCAGGAACTGCTCCAGCACCATGCTCTCTGCCATGATAATCGACTGACCCTCTAAAATTGTAATCAAGCCCCTGATTAAGTGCTTTCACAAGTTCCTGTGGTCATGGTGTCTCTTCACAGCAATAGAACAGTGACTAAGACACATCTGAAATGCAAACGCCAAGTGTGATTTTGAGGATAATTCACTCGCAGCAAAACCTGAGCTTCCAAGCTCGCATACGTTGTTTGTTAAAGTCTGGGCAAGGGTTGGGGAGGGGTTGCGACCCTGCCCGAAGGCGTGCAGACATTCCAGCAGAGTCCAGCATACCCAGTGGCTTACTTATCTACTGTTCTATTGCTTTGAAGAGACACCATGATCCAGGCAACTTACAAAAGAAACCATTTAATTGGGAGCATGCTTACAGTTTCAGAGAGTCAGTCCATCATCATCATGGCGGGGAACCTGGTGGCAGGCAGCAGACCTGATGCTGGAGCAATGGCTAAGAGCTCACACCCTGATCTGAAAATGGGGAAGGCACTGAGAGAGAGAGGAGGAGACAGAGGGAGGACTGAGCTTGGCATCCAAATGGCTAGTCCCCTCAGGCACGAGGATCTACTGAAACTTTTGAAGCTTTTTGAAAACCTCAAAGCCCACGCCTAGTGACACACCTCCTCCAACAAGGCCACACCTCCTGGTCCTCCCCAAACAGTTCCACAGCTAAGGACCAAGCATTCAAACCTATGAGTCTATGGGCATCTCATTCAAACCACCACACCCGGGACCACAAACCTCTAGTTCCTGGTCTCTCTCTCTCTCTAGGAGAAACCCTTTTCATTCCTATATGCAGGTGTGTCTTCCATTGCCTGGAGCTGCTGGGATGGTTTCCCCGAGGTAGTTTGTGAGGTGCAGCTGATATTCCTGGGGTCCCTTACCACCTCCTGTTCTCAAGCCTGCTACTAGACTCCATGTTCATCTGAACGCAGGCTGAGGGAGACTAAGACGAACAGCAGTGATTTTGTCACGTTAGATTCACTTATCCATACACACCAGAAAGGCTAAGGGGCCAGTTTTCACTGTGGAGCTCAGAAACAAATGAAGGTGAGTCACAGGTGTCTTTGACGAGCTCTGAAGTGGTTCTTATAGGTCCAAAAATTCTAACAAAATGATAAGCATTAAACCGGAGTATCTGTGTTGTGTGTGGAGGGGGATGATGGGTGTGTACATGTGAGTGTGGAAATCAGAGGTCAACACTGGATGTCATTCCCCAGGACCTGTCCGCCTTTTCTTTTTTTTAATTGTATTTATGGCCAGATGTAGTGGTATGTACACTGCTGTGGTGGCTCAGTGAGGAGACATGGAGGCTTTATCATAGGTGCATACCCTGCCAGACCTCAGCAGAGGGAACCACCATCCTGGTCAGAGGAACCCTGAGTGTCTGAACTCAGGTGTTTTTGTTGATTCAGAACTCCTCAGGTGTTCTACTGATAGCACACGCAGATCATTAGCAATCAAACATCCCCCCCCCCAGAAATCGAACTCCTGCAGACAATACAAAACACCAAGACCTAGAGAGCTCCTCACCTAACAATGTATAAAACGATTATTTTATACATAACTAAAAATAAGCCTCTACCACAGCCATGTGTGGTGGCACATGCCTTTGATCCCAGCACTTGGGAGGCAGAGGCAGGCGGATCTCTGTGACTTTGAGGCCAGCCTGGTCTAGGTAGCCAAGGTTTCACATAGTGAAACCCTGTCTCAGAAACTTTTGTACGTGTGTGTGTGTGTGTGTGCATTATCCGTCCTCTGTGGGTCAGAGAACGACTCTGTAGAGTTGGTACTCTCTTTCCACCTCCACATGGGTTCTGGAGGTCAAACTCAGGTCACCATGCTGACCCAGCACTTTACTTACCGAGACATTTCTCCAGCCCTTTGAAGTGGGAATTTTTAAATCAGAAGTGTGATGGGAGTCTGGGGTGAGTGCTGGTGCCACTCTGCTCATCTATTTGTCAGGGTTTCCTTGTAGCCCTTGCCTGGAACTCACAGATCTGCCTGCCTCTGCATCCCGGGTACTCAATTACAGGTGTGAACCACCATGCCAGGCTGTGCAGTGCCTCATTACAGAGACAAGGAGAGCAAGGTTCCTATAGTGGGCAGGGAAGCCAGAACAGCAAGACAATACTGACTCACAGATGCGCTTGGCATTCGTGGGCTTACACGGAATTCCTAGAAGGGAAACAGATGTGAGTTTACCGCATCTCGCTTCATCCAAGTGGGTCGGTTCTGGGTCTAGAGTCTTGAAATACACCCCAAGCAACACAACCAGAATCAGAGCCTTCACTCATTTCCCAATTGGATCTGTGGCTAGAGAAGAGACTGGGTACCTGTAGGGAAGGAATTTGGCCTGCTGCCAGATTGTCATGCTGTTCGTCTTCCTCTCATACGTCTCTGGAAAGAGCCACAGGCATTTAGAGCATGCCTGTGCAGTGGAGAAAAGAAAATGATCTAGCTTTCCAGAGAATACTGACTCAGTGTCTGAATGCCTCTTATTCCCAGAGAGCCATGCATCACTGTAGTCTGCTAATGGGGCGCTGGGGAACAGTTTGGCAGGGAGAGCTAGGAAAAACCTATCTTACAGAGGGCCTAAGGGGCCCCTGGATCCACTCTGTGGTTATTCACACACACACACACACACACACACACACACACACAGTGGTGCTTTGAATGAGAAGTCCTCCACAGTCTCAGGCATTGAATAGCTGGTTCCCAGATGGTGGCGCTGTCCTGGGAAGGGCTCAGGAGGTGTGGTCTTGTTGGAGGAAGTGTGTCACTGGAGGCCGGCTTTGAGAGTTTAAAGACTCAAGCCATTTCCTGTTTGCTCTCTGAACTTCATGCTTGCAGTTCCAGATGTGAGCCCT
Organism: Cricetomys ansorgei; assembly: GCA_026225945.1. Classification (NCBI taxonomy): domain Eukaryota; kingdom Metazoa; phylum Chordata; class Mammalia; order Rodentia; family Nesomyidae; genus Cricetomys; species Cricetomys ansorgei. The sequence continues at coordinate 451,436 of JAMJFZ010003296.1, read as the reverse complement.
CAGCCTCCTGCTCCTGCTGCTACACTTTTGTCATCATGGACTCTAACCCTCTGAGACCGTAAGCCCAAATAAATTCCTCCTTCCATTGTTAAGTCCGAAGGAAACTCCAATTCCCTAAACTACAAAAGGCAGTCCAAACATCCAGAAATGAGCTCAACCTGGACTACACGATGATTTCTGGAGGTTAGATAAAAGCCAGCACTCCTCAGGAACTTGTAAAGCCAGTTCCCACCTACCAAAAGGAATCAGTTCCTTACCTCTGGCACAAGGGAGCTGTGGCGTCTATCAGCAAGTCAAAGTACATGCTGGCCTCCCGGATCCCTCAGTCCTACTCATAAGCACCTGTCACACACTGTGAAGTCCAGCACCCTAGCCCTTTTCCCTTCCCATCTCCTCCAGCTCTACTCCTTCTCCTTATAACCATTATTCTCAATATGTGCATTCTCTCTCCCTCTCTCTCTCTCTCTCTCTCCTGCTCTGCTCCTGATTTTCTCACTCTGTTTTTTTCTATTCTCTATCACCTGCTGTTCTCCTCTGTTCTCTCACAGGTAGCCCTGGCCATGCCTAGTCTACTGCTTTCTCTCTCTGCTCTGGACTCTTCCAGATCCCTCTGGCTGTTCTCTCCCTCCTATCTACAATAAAAACCTTCCCCTTACCCATATGATGGAGTGATCATGTCATCAGTTTATACTTCCATCAGTTGCCTGGGTCGTGGTGTTTTATCACAGCCATATAAAGGTAACTAACACACACACAAATATGAAGAGAGAAAGAAAGAAAGAAAGAAAGAAAGAAAAAAAAAGAAAGAAAGAAAGAAAGAAAGAAAGAAAGAAAGAAAGAGAGAAAATTAAGCCCAGCTACTGTGGCAGGAGCATAGATCTCGGGCATCACCACGGATTCTGGAGGCAGCAGGTTGCTCTGATGATGGACATGATGCACATTGACCAGGCCCATACCAGCCCAAGACCAAGTACTATGAAGTTTGATCTGAAGTTGGGTCCCACTGCCCAAGCTCACAGGCACCCAGATATCACCCAGGCACCCAGACACTGAGCAGGCACTCCAATATCCTGTGAGCACCAGGATATTCTGCAGGTCCACAGACATCCCACAGACACCAGGACATTCTGTGGGTGTCAGGTTATCCCATAGCCACCAGAGCCTCCTGCAGGTACCTGGACGTCCTGTAGGTACCTTGACATCCCACAGGCACCAGAATGTCCTCAAGGCACCGGCATTCTGAAGGCACCAGGTCTTCCAACAGGCACTGGTATCTTCCCGCAGGCACCTGTATATCCCACAGGCATCAGGACATTTGGAAGGCACCAGGAATTCCTAGCAGGAAATACCCCATCAGGTGGGTTCTTAAGTCTTGTGGGCCACCTCTTCTGTCCTCAGCATACCATCTGGGTGGCCATATCTTACCAAATATTCTAGGGCACCATATACTACAAAGGAAACTGAGGTTGATATCTGTGGGTTTTTAATCTCCTTAATAAAATGTAGTTGGAAATTTAATAAAGCCTTTGTACATGGCATAAACACTGGAGTGATGGAATCACATCTAGGACTTGAGGAAATGTTTGTAAATATTCAGTGATTGTTAGTGAGGTGTTTCCTGACATTTGATGGAGCCACTATACCTGGTATGAACATCTGGCGAAAGTCTTTGTTGTTAAAAGTACTCTGGGTCCTGAAAAACTCTTTGTATTGTAAATGGAATTTTATGACCTTTGCAGGCCTCAGTCACAAGATGGTCCTGGCATACCAGGAAGTCTTGGATTGTTGAGAACTGTTAACAGTTCTCAATGAAAGGCCGAGACTGCAGAGGTGATCATTTTTATTCAAGAAATAAACTATATCTGGAGTTCTGATATATAAAAGTTAATTAGCCTTTGTGTGACGTCCAGTTGCTTCTGAAGAGCAACTGGACTCCGTTCTTTGAGACTGTGGCCTCCTACTCTTTATTTGAAGTTTTGTATCTTGGAGTAGCTCTCTGATTCTTCGGCCATTCCCGAATGACTTAGTTTACCAACAGTTAAAGAATTTTGGAATGGACTTGAGTGGAAACTTAAAGACAATTTTATTCAAGTTTGGGGAAAAAAAACCCCACAGCAGGACAGCTATAAATGTGGTGGCTGCCCGGGAGGATAGAAAACAGAACGAGAGAAAGCCCATTGTTTGTGAACAGGAAAGGGTGGGGATCACCTGGGAGATGAGTGAGAAACCCCAAACTATCAGGGAAAGTTTGGCTAGGTGTTGCAAAAAGTGATTGAAAGAGAGTTAGGAAAGTAACTCAGAAAAGTCGGCGGACTCGGCAAAAGCCTACAGACGGAGGGTCCTTCTGCCCAATTAGGATGGATACCACTAGATGAGGTGGAGTACAACCTCCTTCCTTGTACATCTCTGAATTCAGAAGCCAGCGGCTCTCCTGGTAGCCGGACTTAGCAGCTCTCCAGAGTGCTCTAACGGAGATTGACAAGAGCATCTTTCATGAATCCCTGGACATCACCTTGCATGACCGGCGTGGCCCTCGTGTTGGCATCTCCAGCACCGTCTCTTTTCTTTCACCCTACTACCTGCAGCTACCTCGCTGACTTGCTTTCTACCTCTTGGTGTAGGAGTTTTGTGGATACAATCCTCCCCAGAACAACACGGTCAGGTCTGTCACAGCAATACCCCACTCCTGGTACCAACTTATTTTCTAAGCTCATCTTAGTCAGGATTCCTATTGCTGTGATGAAACACCATGAACAAATCAACCTGGAGATGAAAGGGTTTATTTGGTTTACGCTTCCACATCACAGTTCATCAGAGGAGGAGGTCAGGACAGGAACTCAAACAGGGCAGGAACCTGGAGGCAGGAGCTGATGCAGAGGCCATGGAGGGGTACTGCTTACTGGCTTGCTCCTCAAGGCTTGTTCAGCCTGCTTTCTTATACAACCCAGAACCACCAGCCCAGGGATGACCCCACACACAATGGACTGGACCTTATGAAGGCGTTTTTTTCAATTGAGGTTCCCTCCTCTCAGATGACTTTAGCTTATGTCAAGTTGACATAAAACTAGCCAACACTGTATTGACTAATCTCCTCAGCTGCTTTTGTTTTTGAGATAAGGTCTCACGTAGACCTGGCTAGTACCAAACCAGCTATATAGTTGAGGATGACCTTGCACTTCTGATCCTCCTGTCTCTACTTCCTGCATGTTGGGATTTCAGGTGTGTGCCGCCACAGCTGGATTCCCTTCATTCTTTCTCTCATTAGTGCTCCTCATCCTTCATGTTTCCAGCAAATTTTCTGTCCCAGGGAAGACGTCTTTAGGCTCTCTCTAGTTATAGCTTTACTGAATTCAATCCAATGAATCCAGTGGAATCAACGGATACATGCAAACATCAATGAATGAATGCAGTTGATTCCTCAAGGTGGAGGCTCCTCTGCTCATGCCTATTCACAGCTCCCTCTCATCTATCTGAAACTATTTCATGGATCGCTTGTTTGGTTGGGTGGGTGGTTTTATTTTTTGAGACAGGACTTCTCCGTGTAGCCCTAGCTCTCCTGGAACTAACTTCAGACTCAAGAGACCCACCAGCAGTCGCCTCCCAAGTGCTGGGATTAAAGTCACACCATATCTGGTTGAAATTGGATTTTCAAAATACAGTACTTCGCCAAGTAATATATATTCACCACAAGGTAAGTGCTGCGGCTTGAATGGCCTCAGACAAACCTCAGTGAATTTTGTTCCCTGCTATAAGTGCTACGAAGCAAGAGCAGAGGAGGCCGATAGGAAAGAATATGTCAATGAAACAGACAGATCCACCTGCGGGGTTGGTTAATGAAATCATGGGCTGATGGGTAAGTCAACTTGAACCAAGCTAGAGTTATCTGAAAGGAGGGAGCCCTAATTGAGAAAATGCCTCCCTAAGATCTGACTATAAGACATTTTCTTAACTAGTGATTATTGGGGAGGCCCAGCCCATTGTGGGTGGTGCCATCCCTGGGCTGGTGGTCCTAGGTTCTATTAGAAAGCAGTCTGAACAAGCCACAAGGAGCGAACCAGTAAGTAGCATGCTTCCGCAGCCCCTGCATCAGCTCCTGCCTCCAGGTTCCTGCCCTGTTTGAGTTCCTGTCCTGACTTCCTCTGATGATGAACAGGAACATGGAAGCGTAAGCCAAATAAACTGTTTCCTCCCCAACTTGCTTTTTGGTCATGGTGTTTTGTTGCAGCAGTAGAAATCTTAAGACAGCGTGGGAGACTGAGTTGACTCAACTCGTAAAGATGCTTGCCGCTGACCCTGGTGACCTCTGTTCAGTCCCCGGGTCCCGCACAATGGGCAGAGAGTACCACCCCGAAAGTCATCCTCTGACCTCCCTATGTACACTGTGGCAGTGTGGACTCACCCATAATCCCAGCACACAGATGGCTGAGGCAGGACAATCACACATCTGAGGACAGCCTGAGTTACTATTGAGATCCTATCCAAGGGAGTGAAAAACACCAGTTTGGAAGTCTGTTTGGTGAATCCGTCTCTCTCTTTCCAGGGTGAAGGCCACCAATATTCCAAAGGAGTTCAGGGAGCTCCCTGTGCCTTCGGTAGGCCATACTCCATCCCCTTGAGCTGAGTGTCCAGCCTGGAACTGTGGGAAAAGCTCCCATCCAGCTGTCCTCACTGGGGAGCAGGCGGGGGACAGCCCGCAGCTGACCTTTCTGCACAGAATTCGGACTTGGCTGGAGGTAAAGGCAGGCTCAGTCCGTGGGGGAAGTCATGTGGCCTGCCGGGAACTCTCTAGATTGTATTTAGCCGAGCTAATTACATCATAAATCGTTTTTATATTCCACCCAGAACCTTGCAGCAGACTCAAGTCTGCATGAAGTCATTGCGCCTGAGCCTCAGCCTGTGTACGTGAAAGAGACAGACAGAGAGCGTGACCCTGGTGCCGTGGTCTTGCGGGCCTAACAAAAGCAGCTTCCAAATGTCTGTTATAGAGAGGAGGGCTGGCTGGGAGGCTCAGCGGGGAAAGGTGCTTGCTGACAAACTGGCCAACCTGAGTTCAATCCCTGGATCGCACCACGGGAGGACAGGCTCAACGGCTGCAGGCCGTGCTCTAACCTCCACACGAGCACAGTGGCCCATGTGATACACACACACAATAAATACTTGTAGGAGGGAGGAAACTGAGGCACAAAGGGCAAGCCGTCACAGGGAGGCAACATGGATTAGGAGTCTGCTGGAGTCTCTGCCCAGCGTTCTGCCGGGCCCTGGGGTGACAGCTCTGACAACAGCAGGTCCCCACTCGATGGCTTCCAAGAGAGGAAGCGAAGCAGGGCGCTATAACCTGCCATGGACGAGCTCCTGGGGCAGGGGTGTGGCTCTGAGGAGGGGATGGGGGGACAGGACAGAGCCAGACTAATATCTTTGGAGGGGTTATTACAGACAGAGGGAATGACAATCACAGCAGCACAGAGCCCGGAGGTGGGGAGGAGCTTAGTGAGTTTGAACAAAAAATGTGGAAGTGAAAATGAGGAGGGCAGGGACAGGGGAGAGGAGGGGAGGGGAGGGGAGGGGAGAGGAGGGGAGAGAGGATGGGAGGGCAAGGAAGGGAAGGGGAGAGGAGGGGAGGGGAGGAGAGAGGGGAGGGGAGGGGAGAAGGGAGGGGAAAGGAGGAGGAAGGGAGAAGGGAGGGGAGAGGAGACTGAGGATTTGTCCTCCAGGTGGCTCAGCTGCTCTAGGTGTGATGCACATTGCCATCTTAGAGCTTGAGATGCTGAGGCAGTAAGTTTGACCTCAGCCCGAGCTGCATGGTGAGACCCTGTCTCAGAAAAGGGAAGGGAAGGAAAGGGGAAGGAACAGGAAGGTAGGGGAGGAGGGAGGAAGTCTGCAGACAATATCTTCTGCTCTCACACTTCCCCTCTAGCTTCTCTTTACATTCAGCTCCTTCCAGCCAGGGGTCTTTATACAGTCCCAGTCTGTGGCATTTTCTAATCCATCCACCCACCCACCCATCCACCCACCCATCCATCCACCTGTCCACCCAAGTCTAGTTCCCATCAGTTCCCTGCTCCCACATCGGGTGGCTCACAACTACCTGTAACTTTAGCTCCAGGAGATTCAAAACCCTCTTCTGAACCCTGCAGGCCCCTGTACTAAGGCGCATGGACACACACACAAACACACACACACACACAAATATTTTTTTAAAATAATATAAGAGAGCCAGGTGTGGTGATACACGTTCATAATCGCAGCATTTGCAAGCCCAAGACAAAAACCGTTGTAGGTGTAGATTCACACCATATGTAGCCATAGATTCAGGTTCAAAGACAGTTTATTCTTTGCTTATTCAATCACTGGTCCTTAGTTCTGAAGCCCTGGAGCATTTCAGCTTCAGTACAATATACTCTTAAGTCTATGACTGGAAGGCTTCAGCCTTAGCCTTTCTACAATCTAGAACGTGTAAGCGTCTGAGGCTTACTGCTGACTGAGCCATTCTGACTCGCTCCTTCTGAACTCTGACTCTTCTAGTTCAACTTAACTCACTCATTGTTCTGGCCCAAACTCTCTTCCATGCTGCTTGTTCAAACTGACCTTCTGAGCCAGCTGACTTTTTCTGACTGAACTCTTCTGACTCCAGCTTACTCTGACTGCCTCAGACTGAACTGCTCTGCTCTGCTCTGCTCTGCTCTGCTCTGCTTCAAACTGACTCACTCTTCCCATCTGATACTGACTTCTGCTGAGCTGCCTCTGGGTCTCTGTGTCTCTCACTGAGCTCTTATGGCTCCATATTGCCTCTCTAACTGACAGCTGTAACTGACTCTGCTCTCAGCTGAGATCCTGCCTTTCTACCACCAGAGTTGGGCGTGTCCTTTCTCTGACTTGCTCTGCCAATTCTTCCTCTGATTAATCACTTTGCCTGCCATTCACTCTTAACTCATCTCAGATATCACTTCCAGTCTGACACTGACTCCTGAGTTCTGCTTCTTGCCTTCCAAGTGCTGGGATTAAAGGTGTGTATTCTTAACATTCTTTCTACATTCCATCCAGACCACACAGGCCTTCCTTCATATAGACCATTGGAATATAGACCCTTCCTAGCTTTCACATAGGCCTATTTCTCTACAACCATAAGTTCAAGGCAAGCCTGGGCAACTAGTGAAACACGGTGTCAAAATAAAAAGTAAAAGCAGGGTTGAAGGCATGACACAGTGGTAGAGCTCCTGCCTAGAATTCCCCAGTGAGGGGCTGTGAGCATGGCTCAGTGGTAGAGCTCCTGCCTAGCACCCATCAGGTCCTGAGTTCAATCTACAGTACTAAAAAGAAATTCCCTTCCCTCCCTCCCTCCTTCCCTGCTTCCTTTCTTCTCTCCTCCCTGTCTCCCTCCCTCTCAGCGGCCATATGGCCCAGTGAGAATCAATAGCTGTTGTGGAGCTGACTTTTCTAGCTTTTTCTCTACCTCAGACTGACATCTTTGCTTTTTTCCTGTGTGAGAGATGAGTGGATGGTAATAACATTCTTCTGATTTAGCAGAGAAAAGCCCACTAATATTTACCCCTCTGTGGAGAGCCTCCCTGACCTTAAGCTCAAATTCTGCTGTGTGCTTTCAGCTAAATGCCTATATCTCGTTTGGAACAGCTGTTGAGCAAGACTAAGTCATAAAAAAGACCTGCCTCAGAGACGGCTTGTTTCAGGGAAGTCAAAGATTACTTAAGGAGACCTTCCTTCTTAGTGTCACAAAGCAGGATGATTGTTTTATGGTTAACTACAGAACAATAAGGTTTTGTATATATTTTGATTTACCTTGTTGATTGTAACCTAGTGCATACACATATGCCTTCTAGCTTGTGATCATTAACCTCGTGCTTGCATGCACACCTGATTCGGCCCCTGTGATCATTGCCTCTGATGAAGAGGGTATAAGAAACCATGAATGGAGCTTTAGTTGAGTTTAGTTCCTGACTGGACTCCAAGATGCAATGTCCTTTCCAGTTCCGGTTTCAGCCTTACTCCCTATTCAGCACCGACCGATCTGGTAAGCGGGTCTTATCACCCCTCTGAGGCTATATGCCAATTTCAGTATTAATGTCTCAGGACATTAGATTATAAAGGAAGACAACTGTTCCCAACTACAGCTTAGGAAAAGTATGAGTTTCCCTTTACAAGATGTGTTGAGGTCTCTGAAACTCCTTTGGCATACAAAAGTATTTGCAAGATGGCTTTGTGGGTGTGGGATGCAGGCACGTATGTGTGTTCTGTTTGTGTGCTGAGACCAGAGGAGGACACTGAGTTTCCTCTAACACTCTCCATACCATTCCCTTGAGACAGGGTCTCTCTCATTGAACTTGGAGTGAGGGTAGAGGTCTGCATGCTCCAGCCATTCTGCCTCACCATGTTGTATGGTGATTTCCTCTGAGTTGAAACATTTCATGCTGGAAGGAAGCTCCTTAAGATTCAGGAAGACCAAAAATAAAATAAAATAAAGTAAAAACTGTGGTGGCTCACGCCTTTAATCTCAGCATTTGGGAGGCAGAGGCAAGTGGATCTCTGTGAGTTTGAGGCCAGCCTGGTCTACAGAGTGAGTTACAGGACAGCCAGAGTTACAACAGAGAAACCCTGTCTCAAAAAAAAAAAAAGTCTCAGGAACAAAACAACTCAAAAATCTTAGGAAGTTCCTGAATGTGACTAGATGCAAAAGTCTCTTCCCTCCCTCCCCAGGGTACAAGCAGTAAGAATGCTGAGAAGAGGAGGCTCTCTGACCTGTTGAGCGTTCTGCAAGTCATGCAGAGAGTTCCAGGCTCCAGCTTTTGTAGTGATCATCCAGACTGGGGCGGGCTTTTGGTGACATGGCTGCTTTTGAGTCATCCCTGCTCCTGTAAATGACCCCGGTCAACTCATTCTTCACCAAATTGGACTTCAGCATGGCAGCTACTTTAGTCTGTGTTTGGTTCCCTATTTGGGCTGAGTAGATATTTGTTAAGGTCTCCCCCTTAATTACTTACCTTAAAGAGTAAAATCCAAGAAAATAAGCACTTAGAAGAAGGAGAAGGAATGGGCAGAGTAGAATTTTATACACACACACACACACACACACACACACACACACACACACACATATAGCATCTACACAACATGAAGACTTGGGACTATGGCAGCCATTTTGCTGCCATGGGGGACGACATAGCCAACATGCCAAGGGAGCTGAGTCCAGGAGGCCATTCGGTTGGAACGCTCACCACTGGAGAACTGTCTTTCCTTCAGGAGACTACCTGTACTAAAAAATAATATGTGCCTTACTTCTTGGAACTGTTTGGAGTTTGTTCTTCTCTTGTGGAAGTTTACTTTTAGCTATGTATAAAATAATTGCTTTGTGCACTGTTGGGTGAGGGGCTGCCTAGGTCTTGCCATTTGTAGTGTCTGCAGGAGTTGGATTTATGTGGGGGTGTTTGATTGCTCATGATCTGTATATGCTACCAATAGAACACCTGAGGAGTTCTGGATCAATAAAAACCCCTGAGCTCAGACGATCAGGGTTCCACTGTCCAGCATGGCACTGGCCAGGATGGTGGTTCTCTCTGCTGAGGTCTGACTGAGTTTGAACCTATGAGAGCACCTCCTGTCTTCTTTGGTGAGCCCTACCCAGCACATGCAGAGTTTCTCACATGTATGGGCAGGTAGGTGATGCCCACGAGGTATGAATTAGCTGCTATAATGAAGGAAACTAAACAGTGGCTCAGATCAGTGGCCTCCTTGAGCATTCTCCTAGCAGTCCACGTTGAGAGTCCTCGCTGCCCTCCAGGCCCAGTCAGAGCTGTGGATGACAAAGGGGCCCCCATATAGAAGGGAACTGTGAATGGTTTTTTCCTAGCGCTGCCCCAGTTTGCTTTCTGTTGTGATAAACGCCATAACCAAAAGCAACTCAAAAAGGAAGTAAGTTTCACCTCGCAGATTACAGTCCATCACAGAGAAATCAAGGAACTTAAGGCAGAAACCTAGAGGCAGGAGCTGTGCAGAGGCCCTGGAGGGGTGCTGCTTGCTGGCTTGCTCTTTATTGATCACCCATCCCGCTTTCTCACAGAACACAGGACCACCAGCCCAGGGATGGCACTGCCCACAGTGGGCTGAGCCCTCCCACATCAGCCACTGATGAAGAAAATGCTCACAGGAGTGTAATCAGACCAATCTGATGTTGGCATTTTCTCAGTTGACATTCCTCTTCCCAGGTGACTCTAGCTTGTGTCAAGTTTCCAAAAAAAAAAAAAAAAACAACCACAAAGTCCAATTACGATCACTCCTAGAACAGCTTGTTGTCAACCTTGATACTTCAATGGTAAAGTTATAAAAATGGCAAAACCATGAGAGCCTTTGGGGTGCACGAGGGTTGGGGATTATCCTGGGTGAAGCATAACACAGCTTTATAGCTGGTGGAAATGTTGTAACAGGCTTAGGTTATATAAATGGTTGCTAGGTCAGAACTCAGCCAGTGTGTGTTTTGTTGTTGTTTGTTTTATTTTTGTAATGCTAGGGATTAAACACAGGGCTTTGCATATATTAGGCAAGAACTCAATCACTGAGCCACATTCCAGCTAGGCAGGTGCTCTACCACTGAGCCACACCCCCCAGCCCCTCACTGGGGGATTCTAGGCAGGGGCTCTACCATTGAGCCACACCCTATGGAGCCCCAGTTCAATTCTATTCTTGAAAATCACAAGGATAACTAATAGGCAAACATAAGTATGATCATCTTTGAAGAATCAGAGCCAACCCACTAGCCAGATGGAGCACAACCCTTGTCGGGGGGGGTGGGTTGTGAATTAGTTAATTTCTCCCCACATCTGCCTTGCATGGTAAGTGTGGGTCTTCCACAGAGGCAGACACTGCGCCCCAGCTGGCATGGGAAGGGCCAGGCAGTGAATGGAAACCTGCCTTCAGAAACAGGAAGTCAACAAAGAAAGGCTTTGTGGGTAACAGATGAATCACACACCAACGGTGTAAACATTTTGCTACAAAATTTTTCACCGCAGAAGCTGGGTCTGTTGCTGGCCTGGGAGGAAGGAAGGGGTGGTTAGGGAAGAAACGGGGTGGCATGCTCTGTGCAGGGGTTCCTCTGTACGGCCTCAGCCTCGCTCCCTAAGCATCCACATCCTCCTGATGATGGCTGAAGCCAGGGACATCAAAATCTTAGGTGAGGATTGAGGCTTGGTACCAGCCTGGGAGCTCAGACATACAGCCTGCTGAGAGGGCTGGAACTCATAAGATCTGGAACCTTCTATACATATCTAGCCAGACAGGACCTCCCCGAGTGTCTCAGCAGCTCTCCAGAGGCAGCCTGAATAGTCACAGCTCACCAGCTATAGGAAACACCTACGAAGCCTGTGCCCACATCAGAGGCCTCTTCACTTGACACACGCGTTCCCCATTCCCTCTTCCCACAAGACAGTGAAGCAGATAACCTTCCTTCACACCTCCAAACTCAGAGGCAAAGAAAGGAGACGCTGCAAAAAGCCACTGTACCAGGGACCCCCTCTGTGTCACCCAGGGATTGCCCAGCTTCAGACCCTCCAAGGTGGGCACTGACGAATCATTTCTTGTGCCCTCTCTCTTGACCTTTAGCCACACGGAACCTGAGGGCACCAGAGACAGCCAGGACGGGCCACGCAGTCACCTGATTGCTGTGTGTGTGCCTGGCCTCCGTCTGTAAAGTGAGACTACCAATGCTGTTAGCTTCAGGGTCCACCAAAGCCAGGTGAACTGCCTCGTGGGGAGTTGCTGAGACCCTGAGCCCTTCACATACCAGCTGTCCTGACACACAGGATGTTAGCCTCCGTGGAATAAGTAATCCGGGCACAGCAGCCCACACCTGCAGTTATAGCAAATACTCCAACGGTTGAGGCAGAGGGATCACTCGAACCAGGAGTTGAGTGACCAGCCTGGGAAACATAATTAAGCCCTATTTAAACAACCAAGGGATAGGGACCCGTCTGTATGTGGTAGCACACACCTGTAATTCCAACATTCCAGAGGCTGAGGCAGGAGCATTCTGAGTTCAAGGCTTGCCTGGGCTAAGTGGTGGAACTGTGGTGGTGTGTGTGTGTGTGTGTGTGTGTGTAGACAGAGAGAGAGAAGAAAGAAAGACAGAGAGAGAGAGAAGTAGAAAGGAGAGAAAGGGTGGGGGAGAATATGAAGAGATAGAAGAGCAACATTTTACCAACGAAGAGGAGGAGAAAGATGAGATGGGAAGGAGGCTGGAGACAGGTGAAGGAAGACAAGAAAGCCTGGCACAGGAAGAATGTTTCTAGAGAATTCCGGGGGAAAGACTTCAGTCCCCCAAGGAGCCGATGGCCATTTGCTGGCCAAGGGTCTGTATGGTTTCTGTTTCACCAACCTGTTGCCATGTAGCTATAAGGGAGCAACCACACCTCCCTGAGACTCAGTTTCCCCACAGGACAATGGGGACACCAGTCTCCAGGTCTGCAGGGTGGGTGGAGAATCTGAGTCTGGGCAGCCAAACATGCTCTTCCCTCTGTGGAGCAGCAGGCGGCTTTCCACACGGAGGTGCCGCCGAGTCCACCCAGCTCGAGTTTGGCAGACAAATCAAAAGACTATAAATAGACACGTCTCAGTTCTCATAAACGGGTTAAATATGACTCGGCGTCCTGCCCAGGCTTCCTGTCAGGGCAGTGGGCAAGGACTGTTCTCTGGTGGGGTCTGCCTGGTGCCAAGGTCACCAGCAGCGGGGGAGGCGGGCACTGGAACTAGGAGCAGGTGAAGGCCGTCCCAGATACAGACTGCCACCAGCACTCTGAGCTCTTCTGACAACCCTGCCCAGTGACTCAGGCTGGGTCACTGGCCCAGTTGCCTGGACTCACCCCTCTGGCCCAGCCTGCATTAGGTCAGCCTGTCTACAAATGAGTCCTGAACTCTGGGCGGGCACTGGGGGAGGGGAGGGGAGGAGACAGGAGACAGTGCAGGCTCTAGGAGAGTCAGGACTGTCCTGGGATTCCCTCCCATCTGACTTCAGGAGATCTCGGAACTCAACCTCGTCCCTGGCACCCTGGTGCTCAGAAGGAAGTACTTTCTGGAGACTGGCAGGTCCTCAATACCTGGGTTCAAGATCCAGCTGCCTCAGTTTCCCCATCTGTGGAAGACAGAAAATAACAGTACTTCCCTTAAGAGTGAGATGATTTCCAGGCTCTCAGAATAGAGTTGAGGCAGAGGATCTGCTCTGTGTGGGGGAGGATCATGCCCCTTTTTTTCTTTTTCTTTCTTTCTTTTTCTTTTTTTTTTTTTTTGACAGGATCTTACAATGTAGCCCTTGCTGGCCTGAAACTCACTATGTAGACCAGGCTAGTCTCAAACTCGTGAGATCCATGTGAGTGCTGAGCTTAAAGGCATGAGCCACCATGCCCGTGTTATTATTTTCTGCTTATGTGTAGGTGTGTGTGCACCTGCCGGTCTGTATTTGCACCACTTACATACGGTGTCAGAGCACCCCAGAAGAGGGTGTCAGATTCCTCTGAAACTGGAGTTACAGAGCATTCGAGCTGCCGTGTGAGAGCTAGGAATCAAAGGCAGGTCCTTGGCAAGAGCAGCAGGTACTTGTAACCACTGAGCCGTCTCTCCAGTTATGGTCGTCATCGCCAATGTCGTTAATTGGAGACACGGTCTTGCTGTAGCCCAGGCTGGCCTTGATCTAGAAGTCCTGACCTGAATATAGGTGTGTGCTGCCCTGCTTGGAGAAATACGACTTTTTTTCTTTTTTTGCTACAACTAGACAGTAATCAAAAGCAAGGGTTCTAACACAGATGGGGTCGTGCGTGTCTGGAATTTCAGTACTTGGAGAGTGGAGGCAGGAGGATCAGGAGTTCAGTCATCCTAGTTTCCATGGCAACTCAACACAAGCCTGGGCTATCAGCAAAAGACAACAAATGAAGGCAAGATGCTGAAGCCTCCAGATTGGGTTCAGAACCCAAACCTGCCACTTCCAACCAGTGTACCCTTAGATGTAGATTTAATTTCTCCGTACTTCTGTTAATCATCTGTGAAATGGGAGTCCTAGTTATTTATGATGTGTTATGAGAATAAATAGTTACTACTCTTGTCCTAATTAGCCGTAACTGCCAATTTAACACAGCCCAGAGTCATCTGAAAGGAGAAACCTCAACTGGGAAGTCGCCCAGGTCAAACTGGCCTGTAGTCATGTCTGTGGGGGATTGTCTTGATTATTAATTGATGTAGGAGGGAACAGCCCACTCTGGGTGACACCATCCCTAGGCAGGTAATGCTGAACACTGTAAAAATTCTGAGCATGATGAGCCTGCAAGCTAGCCGGCAGTGTTCCTCCATAGTTTTCGCTTCAAACTCTCATTTTGAGTTCCTACCTTGATGTCCCTCAATGGTGGGAGTGTAAGCCAAATAATTCCTCTCCTCTCCTGAGTTGCTTTTGGTCAGCGTGTTTGGTTACAGCAACAGAAAGGAAATTAGAACACCCTGCACTTAAAACAGTACTCAGCACACAGTAAATACCCAGATATGGTTATGGTTGGTCATGCTGTTCTAAGGGTATGCTCTATCTCTGTTGAGACTGCCAGGCCATGATGTAGCTAGAGCTGAAGAAGGAAGTCTTATCTTCTCTTGGGAAGTGTCTGATGACTAAGGCACACAGAAAAAACATGTAATAGACAAACAAAGGGAGAAGCTCAGAAGGGCACTGTATGAGCATCTGGATCTAACTGTGCCTGAAGTCACGTCTATTTCTTGACTTCTCTCTGAGTCATTCTTAGCTTAAGCCATTTTGCTTGGCTTTCCCGTAGCTACATGTTTCCTCACCCATACAGAGGGGCTCTGAACATAGATGAAGACTACGTGGAAGACAGCGGGCAGGGAAGGGACTCAGGCTGGCGAGGCACACAGCTTCCCTCTCACCAGACAGCCTTGCCATGTGTCTTCAACCATCTGCCCATCCTCAGGTGGGATCCATTTCATCACCCCTGAGTCTGACTTTGTAACTTGTCTGGTGAGATGTGGTGGGACATACTACATGGGATTCAAGCTTGAACTGTGAGGAACTCAGCAACTTCTGGTTATTCTCTTGTTTGCTTGCTGTGACCTCGGGAACCTGGTGGGGCTGGCCTGTGGGAGGCTGGATGCTCCCCACTAAGCGCCTGTGTGTTCCTGGAGCAGAGCCCTCTGTCCACCCAGAAACGATGACAGAGGAGGCGTGAAGGGGTGGGGCCAGGGCCCTAAGAAGTGACCAGCTGTGTGATTTGGGTTTTCATCCTGTGATATCTATGGAAAAAAAGCTTAATGGGGAAGGATGTATTTTGGTACATGGTTTGAAAGGTCTTGGTCTGTGGCTGGCTGGTCTGGTTACTTTCAGACCCATCGTCTGAAAGGTGCAGCATCATGTGGCATGGTAGCAGAGAGGTAGTGAAAAGCCCATCGCCCCTAGTGGTAAAGGGTCTAACCTCTCCTCTGTTTAATGTCAAGTACTCGCTTTCCCATAAACCTCTCTGTTTCATGGTAAGTACTCACTTTCCCAGAAATCCTTGTTGCCATGTAACATTTAACGAGCCAATCCAGTGCCTGGGTTCTGACCAATCAGAGAGATCCCCTGCTCCCTTTAAAAACCCTTGCAGGAAGCTGCTCAGGGTCGGCCATCTTTGTGGTGGTGCCAGACCCCAGTGCACTGGTTTGCTCTGCAGAATAAAGGCTCCTTGCTTTTGCACCAGAACTGGTGGTCTCCTGGTGGTACCTGGGGAGGAGGGGGGTTTCAGAAACTGGGCGCAACAGTAGAAGAGGAGAGAGCCATTTAGTTTACAGCGATCAGGAAAGGGAAGGGGGGTGAAGAGAAGGGAGGAGAGGGGAGGGGAGGAGTGACAAGGAAAATGGGGGGAGGGGAAAACACCTCACATCTCCCAACGACACTCTCCCGAGCAAGCTTCTTCTTCCTCAGACAGGGCCCCCCTTTCTAGTTTCTGCCATCTTCTAAGAATGTCGTTGTATTATGAAGTCATGGCTGGGGAGATGGTTCGGTGGATAAAAGCGCCTGCTCTGCAAGTGTGACGCCCTGAGTTCGAATCTCCAGCACCCATGTTAAAAAGCTGGGCGTGACTGTCCATACCTGTAGTCTCAGCATTGGTGGGCAGGGACTGGTGGGTCCCAAAAGCTCACCGACCAGCCAGTGTAGCTGAAACTGAGCTTCCGGCTCCACCAGAGACCCTGCCTCAAGGCAATTTGGTGGGAAAGTCATAGAGAAAAACCCCAAATTCTGTTCTGCAGATGCAGAACATGATGCAGAGGGCAGTGTGCACCCTCATGCTCACACACACACACACAATCTATGACGTAATCCATGGATGAATCCATTGGTCGGCTCAGAGCCCTCACGACCCAACCATCTCTATGATTGCACCTGACACTGGACCTCAGATCTTCTTGGGGGACGCCTCAGGTCCCATCCACACCTCCAGCTGAGCCCAGCCTGCAGCAAAACAGCCTGCAGCATGACCGGGAAGCACTTTACTACTATCTGAAGGGGCTGAATTTGGGCAGGTCTCTTACGTAGTAGTGGTAGGTAATTATCACATCTAGTTTATTCCAGTTTTGTCGGATGTTAGAAACATCACCTGATGGTTTATTTTCAAAGGTGCCCGGGGCCGACTTAGGTCCAGCTCCTAACAAATGGAAACACTATACCGGTGTCAATACCTGCGAATCTGGCTATTTCCCTCCATCCAAACTCCACTAAGCAACCACCCCCTGCCCCCCCACATACACATACACCCCTCAAACTGGAAGTTGAGAGTAGAAAATTAAAGCCAAGCTTGCTTGCTTGCCATACATTTCATAAACTTTAAAATAAACAAGGAATTGGAAAAATGCTCACCAGCTAAGCACGGGTACTGCTCTTGTAGAGGACTGGAGTTTGTTCGCCAACACCTGTCCCAACCCCCGGGGTTCTGCAACGATAGCCCTAGGAGAGGAAGCGAGGATCCAGGGGACAAGGAAGCGCAAGAGATGGAGACAAGCCAAAAGATTCTGTTCAAGTCTCAGTTTATTGAACACACAGCACAGACTTTTAAAGAAGTTTCGAGGTAGAGAGGGGGCATAGGAGTGGTGAGCAGGTTACTATGGTAACTCTATAGGGCAGGCAAGCTGATTGCTACGGTAACTCTTATCTGAGGGGCAGGCTGGTTGCCTATCTGAGGTCACTGGGTCAAGGAGCTGAGGGAGTCAAGAAATGCAGCTGCAGGGTTTCTCCCAAGACCATCTGGCACCAAAGGTGCTGTTTTATCTAATTTATGGAGGTAGAAACCTTCCACAGAATGAGGGAGAGATAGAGTTATTAGTGAAGTGGTGGTTCCTCTGAACTGGGCAGCTTCAGGCTAACTGACCTTTGTCTGAACTCTGTCCAGTGGGCTGGAGGAAAGTGGAGCCTTTTTAAACAGAAATGGGGTGCTGTCTCAAGTCCGAGCACTCAAGAGCACAGCCCTCCACAAACACCCACATGGAGTTGCTTACTACTGCCTGTAATTCCATTTCCAAGGGGTTCAATGCCTTCCGGCCTCTGAGGGCATTGCATGCACGTGGGGCACATAAACTCACGAAGCTACACACACATACATATAAAAATAGTTAACCTTTAGAATAAAATAGTGAGGCTGGAGAAATCTCTCAGTGGTTAGGAGCACAGAGTGCTTTTGCAGAGGACCAGGGTTTAATCCCAGCACCCACAGGGGCACAGATAAGATCTAGGTACGTACAATTGTACCCCTATTCCATATAGGGGGCAAAGGCCTCATGTCAGGGTTTATTAGCTGTTCTCTGCACTCAACCATCACACCTGCCATTCTGGGCTGACAACCAGCCTGGCACAGTAGTAAATAAAATGGCTTCCCTTTCTCTCCTCTGAATCTCCAGGACTCTTATGAAGTGAGGGCTGTCATTTCTCACACCAGGCACCTTCCAAAATCCTGAACTTTGACCTCCCAGGTGCCACCCTGGAGACACTGAGCACACCCCCTCCTTGCCCGTGTGGCCTTGAAGGTTTTCTTTCAGCCCACGAAGGGCACCACCCACCATTAGCTAGGCTTCCCTGGAAACCCCTTCACAGACACACACAGAGGTGTGTCTCCTAGGTGACTCCAAAACCCTCACATTGGCCGTCAAGCTCAGCCATAGTGTCTAGTCCACATTCAAATGGAAACCACACAGAGGTGTGGACTGCAGGAGGTAGAAGTCACCAGAGGTCACACTGGGGTTCTAAGATCTTCCAGGTTGGTTCTGAACCTTCAGTGCTGTGTAGACTGGCCACTGCCTCAATGAAGAGGCTTCAGTTGCTTGCCTCTTGTTCCTTCTCCAGCAACCACAGTGGAGGCTCCTGCAGGTGCAGGGCACTGGGAGTTCCTGCTGGGGAGGCTGCGGCAGTCCCAGTGTGTGTCTGCGTGCATAGGATGCTGGGTGTCCTACTCTCTCACTCTCATGCTCTGCTTTATTCCCTTGAGACAGGGTCTCTCACTGAACCCGGAGCTAGGATGGGCAGCTGGCAAACCCACAGACCCTCCTGTCTAACCCGAGCCCCAGCTCTGAGGTTATAGGCTCACAATGGTCACACCCATCTCTTTTTTTTAAAGCATGGGACCAACCCAGGTCCTTATGCTCAGGCACTGAGCCATCTGCCCGAGTTTTCTCTGTTGTAACTCTGGCTGTCCTAGAACTCATTCTGTAGACCAGGCTGGCTTCAAATTCACAGAGATCCGCCTGCCTCTACCTCTGGACTTCCCCAGTGCTGAGATTAAAGGCATAGGCCACCACCACCCAGCTTGAGATCTCTTTTGAACGATCCATCGCCTACCCTTCCCCCAGCTCACTGTGTGACCTCAGACCAGTTGCTTGTACCTTCTGTGCCTTAATGTTCCCAGCTATAAAACAAAAGGAGTCTTGTAGCAGTACGCTACAATCTTTTACCCTCAATTTAGGGAATGAGAAAGGAAGGATAGAAAGAAATTTTCATGGCTATTGCAGGCAGCCTTGATATAGAATGAGAGAAAGGTAGAAATCTTCACAGCTCTTTCAGGCTGTCCTAAGCTTGGAGAGGACCAGCTGACAGTGAGTCAGACTAGCGGCTCAGCTCACGGTCTGTAAACTCGATCCCTCCAACCTTTGTTCTTTTAAGAACTACCACACTAATGACAACAACCCCACCAAGGAACCACCAACCAACACCCCCCATACCAACTCTTTCGGGGCTTCAAACCTTTTAGACCCTAAAGCAAAAGTTCCCATAAACTCATGGGGCACACACTCCTAGAAAAAGCTACAGGTGCCAGAACGACTGCACCTAACCAAATTATAGCCACCTGCATCAAGCATTCCGAATCCATCTCATAAACATCTGCCACACCTGGGGTAGGCACGCAAACCTAATCCAAACGCCATTTTGTATTTTAAAAAAATAAAAATAAAAATAAAAACAAAAAACAAAGTAACAAAAACTTCTTCCAAGTGTTCCACTACAGAGGCTGTAGTAACGGCCACCTTGTGGTGACTTGTGGGGACATATGTTTATGGAAAAGTTTGCATTTTGACACATGAAGAGAGCCGAAAATATTATTTTTATTATTGTTTTTCTCAGCTTCTGCCTCCCATCCAGTCCCAACTGACTCTGGGGGAACCTTCACTCGTTCTGCAGGAATCTCGGAGCCTGTGGGTATCATGTGAAGCCTTTGGTGTGTGGTATGTGGGGGAAGGGGGGAAGCTCTGCGCCATCTTCACGGGCCACTTTCCATTCTGGGAGCCCTTCCTACGCGCCCCATCAGGTCTCCGTGGTGCAAATTTGAGGCAATGAATCTTAAGAGGCATTAATATTTCATGCTCGCTCCTGTACTCTGCTAAATCGTGTAGTTTCTGGAAACAGCCAGGCCCCGCAGTTCCTCCGCTCAGCTGAGCAGGGCCCAGCATCTCCTCTCTCTGAAGCATGGAGGGCCCTCTCCCCGCTGTTGTTTGGTGTTTCCAGCTGCGTGCCTGGAGCCTGGCAGCTCTCCACGCAGGGATGCAGCGTGGGGGGGGGGGAGAGGTGCGGTTCTTACAGCATCTCTCCTGTCTTTGGGGGTGCACAGTAAGCCAGCAAGAACACTTGGAAGATCACCCATCAGAGGGTGGTCTCTCTTTAATGCAGCGTGAGGATAAATTTTTATGAATACAGGCAGGGGAGGAGTCATTGACCCCGAGAATGCCCATTGGTTAAGACAAGGATACTGGGAGTAGCCTCGTCTGCAAAGCATCTTTGCTTCTTTGCTTCAGTGAATTAATTCAATAATCTTGTTGGGTTCTGCCAGGCTAAAGGCAAGGAGTGGCCAAATGCCTTCTGTTTTCAATCCCTAGGGACGATGCAGGGTTCAAAGCCAGTTTCGACTTGCTCATAGCTCTCGGGATAGTCCCACGCCCCACCACAGAGCCCAGAGTGGCAACAAGTGACTAAGACGGTTCTCAACCTGTGCGTCACGACCCCTTTGGGGTTCAGATGACCCTCTCACAGGGGTCACCTAAGACCATCTGCATGTCAAAGTTTATATTATGATTCCTAACAGAAGCAAAATTACAGTCAGGAAATAACAGAAAGAACTTTACAGTTGGGGGTCACCAGTACACGAGGAACTGTATTAAAGGGTCGCAGTGTTAGGAAGGTTGAGAGCTAAAGAGATGCAGGGAGCTGTGAGGGAGTCTGAGGCTGGGGCACAGGAGAGGAAGATGGCCTGAGGGACAACAGGGAAATGCTTCAGGGACCCAGCGCGGACCTGGGGATGCCTGCATGCGGTGCTCTGGTATAAAGCTATGAATATTCCTTTCCTCTTGACATATTCCTTTTGGGAGGGGGAAGGGAGGCACAAGATTCAGGAAGCACAGCGGGTATGCCAGGCTCAGGAGAGTCCCACGATTCACACGACCCTCCCCACGGTTGCGTAAGCAGTCACGCTCTCTGGGGAAGAGGAGACTCTTTGGTGGAGCCGTCTACTGGTTGCACAGAAAGTTTAAGAGAGCAGCTTTCCCGTGTGATGTCACTGATGCCCAGCCTCATGACATCGGCTATGCCAGGCCTCACGGGCGACATCTGTGCTGGACCACTGGGTGATGCAGCTCATCACCCCTGCTCATATAAGCACCCTCTCCCTCACCTTCCTGCAAGGAACCCCAATAAACTCACTAGTTCACCAAACCGGGCTTGGGTGGATTCATTTCTTTAGTCTGTGGTTAGTGTCCAATCTGGAATAAATAGATTTTTGCTCATACCTCCCCAGAGAAAGTCACAGCTCACATCCTGAGAAGGTTTCCTCTGAGGAACCCCGGATAGACAGTCTTGCCTCAGTTTCCTTATCCACGCAATGGGTGATCAAGAGATTAGCACAGAGCGAGGAATGAGGTGGCCATTGGATTTTACAGGTCTGTGTTGGCTCACACAGCTCCAGGGGCTAGTGCGGGGCTGGTGTGGATGGCTAGAGCTAAGGGTAAGACAATTGGAGAGACACCAGGTCACCTCGGGTACAGAGGGCCAGTTTATTTCACCAGGAGGACCTTGGTGTTCCTCTTACCGCAGGCAGAATGGAAGACCACTTTACACAGAAGCCCTCCCACAACCAGCACAGAGAC
Organism: Cricetomys ansorgei; assembly: GCA_026225945.1. Taxonomy (NCBI): domain Eukaryota; kingdom Metazoa; phylum Chordata; class Mammalia; order Rodentia; family Nesomyidae; genus Cricetomys; species Cricetomys ansorgei. The sequence goes on along the minus strand of JAMJFZ010003296.1, from coordinate 429,797 downwards.
CATCAGCAGCGTGAGTTTCAAGCCCCTGGGAACGGAGTCTGCCTTTCCTGGCTGGGCCCTGGACAGCCACTGCTGTCTCTCAGCCTCCAGCGGGTTGAACTGGGCTATGAGTTCCTGTTTCACAAAACATCTGTAAATGGCTGGCTTGAAGACCTGCAGCTGCTGGCCACCACTGTATAGGTCCATGTTGGTGTTGATGTCACGGCCAGAGAGCTGACCCTGCCATGTCAGAGGGGTGTTGTTGACTTCCCAGTGGACGGGCCTGGATGGAAAGAGCATAGGGTCAAACTTAGAGTCCCGGAGAGAATGGCAGGCTAAAGGGAGGTAGGGACAGCAGCTCAACACCAAGGGGAATGCTGGGTAGGTGTCTGGGAAGCTTCTAGAACTCTGCTTCTGACTGGCTGTGTGGCCTGAGTTTCTTGAGTATCCGTTTCCTCAACCCAGAATGGAGCTATAGTGCTGGCACCTGCCTCGTGAGGTAATTTGAAAGAACTAAGAATGTCGTAGCTGCCATCTGTGCTGCCTCCTCTTTGCCATCCCTTTAATTAACGCCCAGTCACATGGCTGTGCTGGGGCTTTCTCAGCCATGCGGGAGCCTCCATCTTGGCCATCTTGAATGAATGGATCCAGTCCCCATGCCCAATGAGAGTAGGGGACAGAGGGAACCCCGAGCAGACAGTATTGTAGGAAAGCCTCTGTAGAATATGAAAGTTTTGCCAGACAAGATCCTGTGGCCAGCAGCCCTCTCAAACACCACAAATTAGTCCACGAGGCCCAGGCCTGCCAGACTCCAGTCTTGAGTCGGATAGTATGCACCTGAAATTCATGCATTTCCCCAGTACCTCAGAATGTATCCTCATCTGGAAACTGGGTGATGGTCAGTGTGTTACAGTGACAACACATTGGGGTAGGGTGGCCTTGAGGTCCAGTATGTCTGGTGACATCTTGGAGCCAAGATAGATAAAGATACCCGGGATGAATGATGGAGGTGGGGGTGGGGAATGAAGCTGCCAGCCCGGGAATGGCAGAGGGTGTCCGGTTCCCACAGAAGCTAGCAAACACTGGGGAAGGCACCCTGAGGGGCGGGCAGCCCTCCTCATGGCTTGCTTCTGACCTCCAGGCTCCAAAGTCGTGACAGTATACACTTAATTGTTATTATTATCGTAATCTTGTGTCACTATGTAGCCTTGGGTAGCCTGCAACTAGTTATGTACAGCAGGCCTTGAAGTTACAGGGATCTTCCTGCCTTTGCCTCCCAGCGGATTAAAGGCATGCGCCACCACACCGGGCTCAAACCATCTCCTAGTCTGTGGCACACTGTGCTGGAAATGAATACAACTCCTACTTCAGATTTCTTATCGGCGTGGCAACGTATCTGAGAAAACAAATTAAGGAAGAGAGAAATTATTTTGGCTCCTGGCTTTAGAGGTTTCAACCCAAGACTGGCCAGACCCATTGCTTTGGGCCTGAGGTGAGACAGGATAGCATAGCGGTTAGAGCAGGTGGTCAAGGAGGCTGCTCAACCCAAGACTGGCCAGACCCATTGCTTTGGGCCTGAGGTGAGACAGGATAGCATAGCGGTTAGAGCAGGTGGTCAAGGAGGCTGCTCAACCCACGGAAGCCAGGAAACGGAGAGACACGGGAAGGAGGTAGAAGCATGTCTTTCTCGGGCACCTCCCACAGGCCTAATTCATCCAGCTAGACCCCACTTCCTGTTTTCACTGCTGCTTCATCGCTTCCCCAGACCCTGTCATCTGGTAACGAAGCCTCCAGCACGTGGGCTTGTGGGAAGGGGACCCTTCAGATGTAAACTATAACAGCTCACGTTTGTCCTCCAGCAGGTCCTGCTTGTCTCATAAAGAAAAGTGCACTCATTTAATCCGTATCCAAGAGTCCCCAACAGTCACGTGCATGTGTTCCTGTATGTGCGCACGTCTGCATGCAGCTGTGCATGTCTACATGTACATGTGCAGACACATATGTGGGAGCCAGGGGTCCATGTCTGCTCTCTTCTTCAATCACCCTCTACCTTTTTTTTCTCTTTTAGGATTTATTTACTTACTATTTTTATGTGTATGAGTGTTTTGCCTGCATGTATACGTACCACATGTGTGCCTGGTTTCCATGGATGCCAGAGTTACAGATAGTTGTGAGCAGCTATGTGGGTGCTGGGAACCGAGTCTGGGTCCCATGCAGAAGCAGCAATAGCTCTTAACTGCTGAGTCATCGTGCGCGCGCACGCGCACGTGTGTGTGTGTGTGTGTGTGTGTGTGTGTGTGTGTGTGTGTGTGTGTCTGCGCATGCGGACTGCAGGTGCCAGACTGCAGCTCCCTCTGGGGCTGGAGTTACAGGCAGTCGTGAGCCACTCATGGCTGCTGAGAATCAAACTCAGTAAGAACTCTCTGCACGAACAGTAAGCACTCTTAACCACTGAACCACCTCTCCAGCTCCCCACATCTTTATTTCTTGAGACAGGGTCTCTCTCAGTTCTGCCAGGCTGGCTAGCCAGTGACCTCCAAGGATCCACCTATCTCTGCCTTCCCCTCTTCCAGGGCTGCTGTTGCAGACACAGCTGTCATGCCTAGAAGGGGATGGGCCAAATGTGCCGCCCTAACCCTAACCATGAACTATTTCATACAGAATGTTCCGTTAAAAATGCTTTTGACGGAAATTAATCCTCTAGGTTCCTCTATGTCAATCATACAAGCTGAGTGGCTATTTAAACTACCAGAGTTAAGGGGAGGCAAAGTGCGACGTAACCGGAAGACCTCAGTGAGGTAACAAAGCAGAAGTCCGCTCTCCCTTTGTGCATATGTGCACCGTGACTGACGACAGCTGGCTGACAACAAAGTTTCACTGATGTATTTGGAAAGCCACGTGCCCAGCGAGCAACACGGTTCCCTGAACCTCTGAAGAATCTTATCATTTCAAACAGCAGAGAAACGAATGCGTGTGAGACTCTCATACCCAAATAAAGATAAAACATATTCCTATATGCTCAGCATGCTTGGGGCACATATTTTTGCCATGTGTTTCAGACAGGTGTATTCCAGTAGGCCAGGCTCCCTCCCATTGCTCTCATTGATGACCACCTATGGGCCGACCTACCAAGATGCCTCCACTACCCTGGCACTGATTTACCCGGAAGAACCCTGGAACTGGGGACCAGGGGCAGAGCTGGCGAAAGGGTCCCGTCACCTGTAGATGGATGCAAAGGGACAGGTGAGCCATGCAGATTCGGACTCCTCCATGAACTTGTAGCTATTGAAGATGACATAGTCTCCAGCAGTCAGTTGGCTCTCACACTCCACGAAGCAGGCTTCCATCTGCATCTCAGGCCTCACTCGGAGGTAAATCCCTCTGTATTTCCTTGGTAGAGCCCACAGGGTATGGGCTCCTCCAGGGGCTCCTTAATGTAGCAGTAACCCAGGCGTTTGCGCTCACCTGGCCCTTCACAGTTGCTGCATCCCTGCCAGGGTTCCCACTGGGTATACACCAGCTCTCCATGACCCGAGCTCAGTGTCTTATTCATCAAGGGCTTCTGATCCAGGTCTTTATGTGTGACATGAAGCTTGGTGATATCCTGGAAGTCAATCCGAAACTGTGTCGCCTGGGTGTTATTCTCATCCCTGCATTCATAGAGGCCTGTGTCGAAGGGCGTTGGGTTTTGGATAAGGAGATCACTCCCTAGATTCTGTCTCACTTTGACAGTGCTGGATAGGTTGACGGAATCTCCTCGGGTGTCTAGCCTCGAGAAGAACCACTGAGCCATGTGGATGCTACATTCCAAGAGGACGTCATTTTTGGAGAGGAGGGCCAGCTGACATTCTCTGACCTGAGGGCAGCTGACAGAAATGTGGAACCCTGATGCTGGGAGAGTAAAGCTGAGCAGTGTCCACAAGATGGTAAGCATGATGGACTGGGAAGATGGCTGAGCACCGGACACTGTGAGGTCAGCCATGGGCAGTGAGGTGAACAGAGAGGATATTGTGCTGCCATCTCCCTTTGTGACGGGCTGGTGACAGGTCTGTCTGGTCACTTGTTGTGGGATACTTTACTCCTGTATGCTGCTTTGGTTTATCTCATAGCCCAGATAATTGATAAAATCACCTTTTTGCACCTTTTCTGGGGCTATCTGTAATCCCCAACACAGTAAAATTCTTTTCACCATACTAAACATATTTTCTAAAGTGACTATATTAAAATCAGCCAATAAAATATCCAGTGGCTTTTGTACAAAATATTGACATAAAGTTGTACTATTTAACATTTCCTGGAGGAGGACTCTCCATTGATACCTTTTAACAGGCTGACAATTATTATATGCTGATACAGTAAAAGCAAAATTTTCCTTATTCTGTTCTTGTAAAGGAATTACAGACTGTACATAGCCCATTGGCTGAATTAGTTCATTTATTGTTAACTTTTCTTTTGTTAAAGGCCATTGTTCTACCCCTACTGGCTTGTTAGTTAGCCATTTTAGACGTAAGGCTGTCGGTATCTCAATATTTGTTATGTCCTGCTTATGGACAACCTGGACAGCTTGCGATTGTTTTTGATCTCGAATCTTACAGGTTGTCTCTGATATTGAAGGAATGTTAATCTGTACATTCCATTGTTTGAATAGGTCTCTTCCCCATAAACTTATAGCTAGATCTGCCACATATGGTCTTACATTTCCTATTTCACTTTCTGGTCTTATGCATTTGACACTTGCTATATTTTGTTTTACCTGAGAAAATGGTCCAGTTCCTAAGAGCTGAGTAGTTACCTCTTGAAGAGGCCAGTTTGGATTCCAGGAGTCTTTTGAAATGACTGTTACATCAGCTCCTGTGTCTAACAATCCCTCGATCAATAGATAAATTCTATTTATCTGTACTTTTAATTTTGGTCTGTGATCATTTATAGTTGCTTGCCAAAATACCTGTTTTTCAGTACTTTTTAATTCACCTGTTTTATCTCTGTCCTTGGTATCAAAGTCTAGAACACTACTGTCTTTAGCTGCAGGCACTACCTGTTTTAATCTCTCTGAGGGTGAGTTAATCCATTGCTGGTAAGAAATCCTTGGCTCCTGTTTTCTGTGGTGGATACTTAAGCCAAGCCCCCTAGGGCGTTTTCCCCACAGCAAGGAAGTACCTTGAATATCTGCTACAGATCTACACTCATTAGACCAATGTCTGCCTTTTCCACACCTTCTACATATTCCAGGAAACTGAGGTTTTCTTTCTGGCTTATTATCAGAGAAAACATTATTTCTAGGATCAGTTTGTCTACAGTCCTTTTTAAAATGACCTGACTTTCCACAGCCAAAACATCTGACCTTTTGATTTTTAAGGCCTTGAACAATTGTTTGTCCAATCATTCCATAGGCTGCTATTGCCTCTTTAAATCTAGCATTTTTGTAGGTTGCCATCCAGGTTTATCACAACCTTGTGGACGTCTTTCATCAGCAGACATTGTTTGCATACTCGCTGGATAAACCAGAGTTGGTTTTCTTTGGCTGCCACATTGCATTATAAGGTAGAGCACTAGGCTCTGAACTCTCTGACTGAGGTAGGCTTTTACTTCCTTCCATCAAGTGTTCTAATTTTGCTACCAAAGTTTGCATTTTCGCATTCCACTTTTTATTTATTTCTTTATTTAAGGCTGCTTCTTGTGAGAAGCAAGTAGATTCTGCTTTTTTTCCACCCTTTTAAAATTTTCTGATTTTGCTCTTAATTTTTCTCCTGTTCCTGAGTCAGCTTCCCATAAACAGCTAGATTTCCCTTTTCCTGCTGCACTGACAGTTTTTCTTGATAGAGCACAGTATGCCGTGATGGCCATTGATAATACAATGTGAAATACAAGAATAACAAAAACCATAATCTGTATTATGCCAGTTACAGTTGAAGTATTTATCTTTTCATCTACTGTTTTCATTCCCATGACATCCATAACAAAACTATACAGAGCCCAAGTGCCCTGTGTCATAATATTTTCCATTTTTAACACAGAAAAATTTTCTTTTCCACTCTTACTTATCCTCTCCTTCCTTAGGAGATGTCTGTGTATTTTGTTTTATTATTTCTATCTTACTGTGGCTCCTACTTTCCAAGGAGCATTCTCTTTATTTCCTTCTCTTTGTACAGAAGGTCTGCAAATCTGTGGTTCCTTTCCTGGAACTTTATTAATCCGCACCTGTGTGCACTTTTTCCTTTATTTCTGTCTCTTTCTCTCCAGCTCTCCTCTTTCCATGGGAGGCCTTACTCCTTTTTTATTTATTTTGTATCTGCTACACGTCTCTGTCTTATGCACTGCTCAGGAGCTACTTTATCTCCTGAAGTAAGGAGAATTAGTAATTACCTTTAAACTGCTTCTTTCTCTCTTTCTCTTTATTTCTTACTCTCTGATTTTAAACTTAATATTCTTTCTCTTAACTTCACTCCTTTATTAACTACTTTTTCCTTTAATCTTACTTTACCTTTCCTGTGTCTTCTTTCTTCTTTTTTCTGCCTTGGCTCTCGCTGTCCCGTGTTGTCTGTCGTTTCCTTGTAGACTCTGCGTCTGGACTCTCCTGTTCCAGGTTGTCTCTCTTTTTCGTTTGTTTTCTTTCTTCTTTTCTTCTTTTCTCTCAAGTGTCCTTGTCCCACGTTGGGCGCCAAGTGTTAAAATAAGGTTCAGTCGCTTAAAGGAGAGTCCAGCATTGAATTTTCCAATGCTTTTTATTAATCACAAACCATGTCAAATCTCAGGGAATTCTATACCTGGGCAGCTAGTCAGAGAGCTCACTCCAAACTCCACCAAACCACTTCCAATCTCCACCAACCTCTCCATTTCATTTCCCTCTTCCTGCTTCTCCTTAGACCCTTTAAACCTTTTTCTTCACCCCCTCTCCACATCCAGGCCTTCATTACAACACAATAGTATCTTAGCATACTCGGCTGGGGGTGATCACCCGCCTGCAGTTCTTTCACATTATCAGTCACCTTCAACTGTAAACAGTTCTGTCTTGTGGAGATCTTTGCAGGGCTAGCACAAGGGTGTGAATGGGTTGGAGGCAAAGCCTGCACCCACTTCAAGGCATCTGGCTTCACAGCTACAAGGCATCAAAGCCTTATTTGCAAACCAAAACAGCACACAGGAGTAAAATATCCCACAACAGCCACTTACTTTCCCAACAGGCTAGTTTCATGCCCAGGCAGAGGCACTGGTGTCACAAGTGTGGACATTCAACATACTGTTCCTGCATGTGTCGACTACATCCTGACCCATTTCTTTTTTAAAAAAAATTGTATAGTCCTGGTTGGCATGGAACAATGTAGCCAGGCTGGTCTTGAACTCACAGAGATCCACTTGCCTCGCTTCCTCCTGATGATGGGATTAAAAACATGTACCACCACATTGGGTTTTTTAAAAAATTATTTTCTTTTCATGTATGCAAGTGTCTGTGTGAGCTTATGTGTCCCAAGTGTGTGCAGGATCCTGGAGAGCAGAAGGGGTGTCTGATGTTCACAGCTCAGTGGAGATGGAAAGGTAGGTACCCTGACAGTTGGGAGCCAAGGGACCACACAGCTCTGAGCTAGGGAAGGTGACCCCAGCCGAGCTGGAGTGTTACAGCCTAACAGCTCTGCTTTGTTCCATTCCAAAGGGAAAGGTTGCCCTGGTGTTGTGGCTCTGAGGGGCGGATATCCCTGGCTCAGCTGAGGGGCTCTCTTGCTCTGCTCTACTTCACTTCAACCAAACTAGGAAGGCTTCATGGAGCAAATCTCAAGAGAGATTTATTGGAAAGGAGAAAACCAAGGTGTGTGGCCGCCTCCACAAGGGAAGAGGGCAGGAGCCACTGCTGAGAACTGAGCAAAATGGGGCTCTTGATATAGAATTTCTTATGGTGGGGGGGGGGCGCAGCAAGGGGAGCTGAGGGTGCTTTCCAGGGTGGGCTGGGATTGGTGAGATTTCGAGCTCAGGGATTGCTCAATGATTAGTGGGCTTTTTCACCCCTTTTACCCTAAACTGGTCATTCTCCTGCCTTTGGAGATGGAAATGGCTGTTATCACAGTTACAATAGTCTGGGGGCGTGGCTTAGCCATTCTCCCACTGGGAACAGCAGTTAGGGCCATTACAGAGATCTGGGGGTGGGGCTTCCCTGGAGCGGCTGTTCGGGCCATTAGAGAAGTGGGGGGGGGCAGAGTCTAACCACTTGCGGGTCTGCCTCAATTAAATAGTAAAAAGAAATTAAAATAAACTCAAACGTTATCTCTTGAAAGTTCTGACTAGTCTTCCCTAGTCACATAGAATTTTAAGGAAGAAGTGTAATGACCATTATCTCCTGGGAGTCTATAAGTGCGTATCTGTACACATAAGCTAGAGCAGGTCTTGGAAGACATACATTCAAATGATAGCTGTGTCTTTGGCAATCATCCAAGCCCAGGCTGCTAGACACACTCATCTAGTGTGGTTATCTACATACCTACATACACGTCAGACCTCCAGCACGTTTCTCCTAATCACCTTTCCTCTTAGCAAAAGCCTCAGGGGCATATGAAGGGGAAAAACCCTCCCACTCCTGAGTCTTGGGCATCCAAGTTGTCGTCCCCCCCACACCACTGGCTGATCTGCCCACGGCTAACAACAGGGGCTGGCCACAGTGGCGAGGGTGCCTACATTTGATCCCCTGGAACTAGAGTTACAGACAGTTGTGAAGCCCCATCTGGGTGCTGGGAATCAAACTCAGGTCCTCTGGGAAGCAGTCAGCACAGTGTTCTTAACCACTGAACTATCTCTCCAGCCCAATCTCTAAAATAAATAATTTTTAAAATTGTATGTGTGTGCTTACCCGCATGTGTATCTGTGAACCACGTGTGCCTTGTATCCAAGGAAGCCAGAAGAGGGCACTGGATTTCCCGGAGTCACAGAACCAAACCCAGAACCTCTGGAAGAGCAGCCCGTTCTCTTAACCGCTGAGCCATCATCTCTCCAGACCTTAAACACGCTCCTTAACCCTTAGGATAGAGCAGCAACCAAATCCTTGCTGGTCATTGTTCTAATTTCCTATATCTCTCTGGCCACCGTTCATGTTAACTTTCCATCCTGGAAAGTGCTTCCCAGCCAAAGGGAGACATTCCCTCTGCACAGGTTGGTCCCTAATTCTTCCCCCAAAGGTATCTGTAAAATCCACCAATTACTCTTAAATAAATGAATACTGTTAACAGTTTCTTCCACCCCAAACACCTTTTCAAGACAGGTAACTTGAGTGCTTCATACATGATTTTCTATGGCACCATAGGCAATCCACAGCACAGATGCTTACTGACTACTAAGCGCCGCCAACCGTCATTCTAAAGAAGAAACGACGTGTCCAACACCTTTGACATACATAAGGTCACATATTACCATCCCTGTCAGTCACCCCAGTTACATTTTACGAAGCAGCTACAATGATGACTGTGACCAACTGCTCCTAAAGGAAACAGCTTCTGGCCATTCTAACATCCTTGGCTAGTCCATACAGAATCGTGCTTTTATGGAGAGTTTCGTTTAAAACTACCCGGTTTATGTTGTTGTTATGTTTATTCATTTATGTGTGTGTGTTGAGTGACAGGACATTTCTTTAGGAGTCACTACACACACACACACACGCACACACACACGCACACACACACGTCCACTCATCCCAGATAGGGAGTCCATGACCAAGGTACGGATACCACCGAAGTCCAACTTAGTAAGCCAACAAGTTTTATTGGGGTTACTTACAGGAGCAGAAATGACTCAAAGACAGCTGTATCACCAAAGCCCAACCAGGCATGAATGGCAAGCTTTCAAAGCTGGAACCTGGAGCATGCTGCACAGCCCGCAGACAGATTCAAGTGTCCTTTCTAGGTGCCTCAGTTGGTCTAAACCTCTTCCAGGCAGCTTGGCTGACTGGTTCCTGCTTCTTCCAGGCAGCTTGTCTGGTCTTGGAATAGTCTTTGCAACTTTTAATGTTTACCCTGGCAGGAAGAAGCCTAGTGAATCTGGTCAGTTTCAGGAACTTCCTGAAGCTTTTTTTAAGTTACTTACCTTCCTGCTTAAGGAGCTTCCCTGCAGGATGGAACGTTTCAATCTGGGAGGAAACTGTCATACAACAAGTATGTGTGCCTGCACAAGCATGTGTATGATTACAGGCATGCACATATCATGGTGCCCATGTGGAGGTCAGAGGACAACTTGTGGAAGTCATTTCTCTTTGTCCACGATGTGTGTTTGGAGGACCAAACTCAGGTCATTGGATTTGGTGGCAAGCGAATTTACCCACTGAGCCATCATGAAGACCTTGCTTTAGTTTCCCAGGTAGAGTCTCACTGTGTAAACTAGCAGGCCTGGAACTCGCTGTGTAGACCAGGCTGGCCTCAAAGTTACAGAAATACAGTTGCCTCTGCAACCCAAGTACTGGAATTAATTTACAATAATTTAAAAGGAGACATCAGCACCGCTTCTAAAGACATAAAAAGGCAATGAATGGAACTAGAAATGGTGGTGTGTGCCTTTAAATCCAGTGAACAGGAACCAGAAGCAGGAAGGATCCAGAGTTCAAGGCAAGTCTAGGCTACGTAATGGAAACCTATCTCAGAGTACCAAGAGCTGGGGGTGTCGCACAGTGACAGAACACTCACCTGGAACACACGAAGCCTTGAGTTTGATAACCACGGGAAAAACAAACAAACAAAAATACACTCCAGCCACAGATAGGTGTGTCAGTCAGTGTTCTATTGCTGTGAAGAGATTCCATGGCCACAGCAACTCTTAGAAGGGAAAGCATTTCACTGAGGCTGGCTTACAGTTTCAGAAATTTAGTCTATTGTCATCATGGCAGGGAGCACGGTGGCGTGCAGGCAGACATGGTGCTGGAGAGGTAGCTGTGAGTTCTACACCCGATCCAAGGAGCAGGGAGAGAGACTGACTTGTCTGAGAACCTCAGAGCCCACACCCAGTGATGCACTTCGTCCAGCGAGGCTACACTTTGTAGCAAGTTGCTGCTGTGATTTTTTTTTTACCCTCTAGCTCAGGAGAGAGAAAAGAAATATAGGAAGAAATCTTCACTGCCCTTGTAGAGGGCCCAGCCTTGAAAGAGAGAAAAGGAGGAAAGGAAGAAATCGTCACAGCCCTTTTTGGCTTAGTTTAGAGAGAGCGAGCTGATAAGAACTGAACTATCAGTCAACAAACCAGTCCACCAACTGCCGGCTGCCCCTCCCCCGCTCTCTGGGTTGTGTGCTAAGCAAAGTTCCCAGAAGTCCAAGCGGCATGCAATCAGAAGGAAAGCTGTATGAGACAAAACCTTCTTCAAAGCGTCCTGCCATAACACCTCCGAATCCTTTCAAATAGCATCACACCCAGGTGACCAAGCATTCAAATCTATGACCTCTGGGGCATTCTCATTCAACCACCATTCTGACAATGAAATGAAGAAAAATGCAAGCCACAGAGCAAGACTGACAACAGACCAAGACCGAGGAAGCCCAGAGGAGAGAGACCTTTCAACGATCTTCACATGCCTAAGGTGGCAGCATTTTCATTATAAGGAAACCATGTAGGGACTGGAGAGGTAGGTGAGCCATTAAGCACTAGCTTCTCTTCCAGAGCACCTAAGTTTGATTCCCAGCACTCACACGAAGGGTCACAACCCCTGTAACTCTAGTTCCAGGGGATCCGATGCCCTCTTCTGGCCTCTGTGAGTACTGCATACATGTAATGCACATAAATACATGCAGGTAAAAACACCCATGCATATAAAATAAAAATAAATCCTAAATAAAAATAATAATAAAGTAACTATGTGATCCTCATAGGGAGTTTAAAAAATTAAAAAGAACAAAATATCATCCACAGTTGTAATAATCAAGGAACACTCACCAGTCTACGTTTTTGAAGGATTTTTCTTGTTTTGTTGTTGTTGTTGTTTTGGGGTGTTTTTTGTTTTTTTGGTTTTTTTTTTGAGACTGGGTCTCCCTATGTAGCTCTTGATGTCCTGGTAAGTCTACGTTTTTACCAGGAAATTTTTGCATGCAAGATCTGCAACTGTTGATATTCCTCTTTCTAGTAATTACTATGCCATAGCACGACCTTTTGCCTACTTACATAAAATATTGACAGAGAAAGAAACGACTTTGTTGGTGGTACATGATTTTAATCCCAGCATTCAGGAGGCAGAGGCAGGCAGATGGCTTGTGAGTTTCAGGCCAGCCTGCTCTACATAGTGCGTCCCAGGCCAGCCAATGCTACACAGCGGGACACTGTCTCAAAAAACAGCAAGAGAAAAATCTAAGGCACCATGGCATAGGTGCAGGGACAGAGGGGTCAACCAGATAGATCAGAGTCCAGTCAGCAGACGGGACTCACATCCGTGTTCACATTGGCTGAGCCTGGGCCTGGCTCTCAGGCTCCAGGTTGCCTGTGTGGGCGGGGTTAGGATCTCCTCCAATCACCAGCTTCCCTGACATCACTTGCCCACATCCCAGTTCAGAGGAGATTTCTGGTGTGGAAATATCTACGTAAAACAGTGCACTCACTGGTGCCTCTAGGCACTCACTGACCATGAAGGCTTCTGTGAGTTTGGAGGAAGAGCCTGATTGCCTCTGGGAAGGAAAACCTCTAGCAGCAGACAGCCCCAGGAGACCAGGCTGGTGAGGGTCGGAAGAGGAGCTATCAGCCCTGTTCCTGTTACCTGTAGATGGAAGCCAAGGGGCAGCTGAGCCACACATGGTTGGGGGGTTTGTCCGGCTGATGAATGTCAAAGACGAAGTATGGCTGAGTGGTTTCCGTGGTGATGTCACAGGGTACCTGGCAGGCCTGTATCTGGACCTCAGGCCGCAGGCGTTTGTAGGTCACCTTCTCCTGTCTCAGGTAGAGCCAGCAAGGCATGGGCTTTTCCTGGGGCTCCTCCACGTAGCAGTAGCCTAGACGTTTGCGCTCACCGGGCTTTTTGCACCGGTTGCACTCTTGCCAGGGCTCCCAGTGGGTAAAAATGAGTACTCTGCCTCCTAGGTTCATGGTCTCGTTACCCATGGGCGTTTGGCCCAGGTCTTTGTGTGTGATACGCAGCAGGGCTATATCCTGAAAGTCAATCTCGTATTCCACCACACGGGTCTTGTAGTCATCCAGGCAGCGGTAGAGCCCTGTCTGGGAGGGCTGAGGGTTGGGTAAGTGTAAATCGCTTCCAGGCAGTATCTTCACGTTAGGCCTGGAGTTCAGCAGGGACTGTTTGTCCTCCAGAGATGAGGAAAAATACCACAGTGCTTTGTAGTGGTTACACTGCAGGATCACATCATTGCCCGAGAGCAAGGCATACTGGCACACATTCTTATAGGGACAGTTGATTAGTTTCTGGGTCCACAGCATGGGAAAAGAAAGACTAACTAGCCACAGAGTGGCCAGCATGGCTGACTAAGACTACAGAAGGAACTCCAGAACCTTCCTGGATACTGTGACATCACCCGTAGAACTCAGGTGCCAGCCCTGTGAACCACGGTCCAGAGAGTTTCCAGAAATACACATCAAATATATAAAACTTGGGCTGGAGAAATGGCTCTTAACCTTTAGAGAGGTTAAGGGCCGCTCTTAGAGAGGATCTGGGTTCAAATCCCAGCACATACATGGCATCTCATAGTTGTCTGTAACTCCAGTTCCAGGGGATCTGATACACTCCTCTGGCTTCTGCGGCCCTAGACACATGTGGTACACAGACTTACTTGCAGGCAAAGCTACAAATATAAAATGAAAACTGAATTAAATGTGTGTGTTTTATGTATATAACTTACATATCCCCAAGTAGAAAGAATGAACTCAGAAGGTACATAATTCACCCTACTCAAGCCCAGTACAGAAAGAGAGTGGTATGCTTTGAATCCAGACATCCCCTGTGGTTCACACATTTGGGCCCCAGATCCTGGTGCTATTTTAATCTGAGGAAGCAAGACCCAGGTGGCAGCAGAACAGTGTCCTTAGAAGTTCTGTAAGGTCCCTGGCCCCCGTCTGCCTCTCTGTCCCCCCACAGCCTCCGTGAAGGAAGCAGCATGCATTGGTGCTCCGCCTTGCCAACCATACAACGCCAGCCCCAAAAGATACGGCCAGCCAACCGTGCTAGAAACCTTTGAAGTCATAAGAAAAAAAATTAAAACAACAAACAAAAAACCTGTTTCTCACAGGCATTCATCACAGAGATGAGAAGTGCTGACTTGGGAAATCAGACAAGGGCTTCCTGTCTGCCAGGAGGAGGAAAGGGAGACACAGACAGGAGCTACTGGTCTCTACCATTTCTGAAGTCCAGTGGGAAGCCATGACAAGAACCTCCTTCTTGGAGATATGGAAGATTCTGAAATCATCATCAAATCAGCTTCTTGGTGTAGGCCCTGGCTGCTCTCTCCTCCTTCAGTGGCTGTGCTCCACGGGTCTTTGCCTCACTGCCTGGTGCCCCTCCCCCACCCCAACTGCCATTGCTCTGTTTCTGCAGTGGAGCAAATCTGACTTTTTCCCAGCAGCCTAGCCCCTCCTGGTGCCAGCTGCCTTTCGGGGCTGCTGCTTGGCTCCCTCGCTACCTTGCTGGGGACTCTAGGGCCCGGACCACTGCCCCTTATGCCCACTATGAGCCCCAAATGGTGCCGAGGACCACTGGGGAGCCAGCACATTTCCCCTTTGTGGGAGTCTGGCTCTGCAATGTGGCGGGGGGAGCTCTGGGTCCTGAGAGCCCCCCCAATAGGAAAGCTCCCCTTGGGACCATCAGGGACCCCACTCCCAGCCGGCAGTGGGGGGTCCCCCAACCTGGCAGAGCAGCACAGAAGCAGCCACAACATGGCCCTAAACTGGGCCCCTCAATCTTCTCCAGACTAGCCACGTAAGGGCACAAAAGCCCACCAATCACAGGCCACCCTGGGAGCCTCCATCCCCTGGGGGACATTGTATAAAGACCAGCCCTCTGAACTGAGAGTAGGGAGGGGGCACAGCTTTGGCTGTTGCCTTCCTCCCAAGTGGAGGCAGCCACTAAGAAAAGAAGCACTAAGAACACCTCAGCTGAGCGGGGACATTCCCCTTCAGAGCCGCAACACTGGGGAAGCTTCTCCCCTCACAGCAGAGCAGAGCCAGGGCTGAGTTGAGAGGAGTGTTACAATCTAACATTCCAGCTCTGCTGGAGAAGCCTTCCCTGCCTCAGAGCTCCTAGAGCTATGTGGTTCCTGGCTTCCCGAATGTCAGGATACCTTCCATTGGGACACCTTCCCCACTTTCGAGTTGTGTGCTGCCTGGGCTCCCAAATGCCAGGGCACCTTCCTGTGGTAGCTACACGTGAGCCATGTGTGGAAATCTGATTAAGGATCTGACCAACAGTGAAAAGTGGCCTTGGGGAGGGACAATCAAGCCAATGTAAGTATTTTGAATTTCGCTTGGGAGTAAGAAGGGACTGCAGGAGAGTTCTGAGCGGAAGGATGTGACCCGACACGAGTTTTACAAGGCAGAGAAAATGTTAGGGTTTCCAACCCACCGAGCAGTCGGCAGTTCGTATTCTCCCAGACTGCGCTTCCCCTCGGTGCCACCAGGGAGCAGCAGTGTCGCGCCGGGAAGAGCGAGAGCCACTGGCCGCGCCGGGGGTGCAGGAGGCGGCTCCGGCCTGGGAACCTTTGAACCAAAACCGGTCTCTTGGTCTCCAGTCTTGGCTCAGCGCCTTTAAGCATCATAACTTCCGGAAGCCTGACCTAGAGTGAGAGATGCCCGAGGGGGAGGTGGGAAAGGAACTCAAAGTTAGGAAAAGGGGGAAGTGGGGAACCTGCCGGCGTACCGCAGCAACTTTTCCAAAGGTTCGGTCCCCACAGAGTCCCCTGCGGGATTAGAGCTCCTTTCTAGGGGCACCTCATTGATAACTTGAGTCACCCAACTGGGAAGCCAGAGGGCACGCGGCCCCTCCCTCACCGCGATGAGAGTGGGAAGGCCAGCGTCACCGACACCACGCCTTTGCCAGCCGGGACCTGGCTCGGCCTGGCCCCTCCCCGCAGGGCGCACCTAGGCGGGTCCATCGGCGCCGAGGACAGGGGTGTGGACCGGCCGCGAACAGGTGCGCGGCAGGGCCCGGCACCTCTCGGCAGGTGGAACACCCCACGAGGATCTCCGCCTCCGAGAGCTCGGTCCTGTCGGCTTTGGCCGGAGCAGCAGGTGCCTGCACGGGTCGCGCGGGCGCCCTCCAGGCCGAGTGGTCACTTGGTTCAGGCCCTGGGGGCAGGAGCGCACCTGAGTCTGCCCACTTCCGGGGAGGGAGGCCCGCAAGCCCCTCCCCCGCCGCCCACCCCCAAGCCCTGCCCTGGGGCTCCCACCCTTGTGTACCTGGGCGGATCCATTCTCGGGAGTGCAGAGGGGGTGGAGTGACCCGGAGAGCCACCGCGCACCGGGTCAGTTTTCCCCGGAGAATCGGAAGCATGAGTTTCGTCCAAGTTCTTTCTGTAGGTTAGAACTCCTCCAGTGTGGCGAAAATGGACTTGGATTAGGAGCCTGGCGGAGCACGCACCCTCCTCGGCCTTGGTGCTTGCCGGGCCCCCTACTCCGGGGATACTTGGGTTGGGACGCGCGGGCACCGTCGCTGCTGGACGGCCGCGATGGCGCCGGCGGCCAGCGCGCGTGCTGGGGGGCCCGGCGCCCACCCGGCCACGGTGGCCTTCGTGTGGCTCTTTCTCACCATTTACTGCCCAGGTATGGAGTGGGGTCCCCGGTGCTGTGGGACAGCGGGGGGGTGAGGGGCACCACAGGAGGTGGATGGCTGGCTGCGGTTCTCACCGGCCCTAGAGGAGCCGGAACCAGGAGACGGGTGATGGCTGGTGCTAGAGCGCAGATTCGAGACCTCTGGATCCAGGCTGGCTGGAGACCCGAGGTGCTCAAGGAAGGGAATTTCTTCTATGGCGCGCCCAGCCCGCTCCTCCGCCTTTGTTGGTGATAACAGGAAGTGAAACTCCAGGGATCCTAACCCCGAGAACTGTATGGAGGAGACCCTTTGTGGGACAGGGGCAAGGGACCCCCATCACAGTGGGCCGGGCACTGGGATCTTGGGCGCACCCCAAGATTTATAAGTGTTGGGGTAACGGGGAGAGGTCCCTCGAGGGCTGGATGAGACGTTTCCTTAAAGAAGAGCTCGAGAAATAGTGTCCTGGCTTGGAGTGGGTGTGGAACTGGGGACTCCCCACCCCACCCACCTACCGGGTATCTGTAGGGTGGACTTTTGAACCTCAAACCATCTTCCACTGGCCAGCGTTCACCTAGATTGAATGGTGGATCAGGTTAGGGCCGAGGGGTTCCGTCTGCGTTTGGGTGTGCTTTTGGAGGAGGTGGAAGGAAGGTTGGTGGACAGAGCATTTCTGGGGCCTGCCCCGTGGGGCTTCGTATTTACGACTTCTCGGCCCCCTGGGTGTATAAAGTGGGCGTGATTATCCTATCTGCCTCGCTGTTCTTAGGGATTAAGGAACAGTTTCCCAGGTGCTCTGAAAAAAAAAAACACACTGTTAAGTGGTGTGACCCGTTGCTGTTGCGGTACCTCCTAGTCTCTGCTGTCTCTGCTGACTCTCCTCTTATCCTCAGCCCCTGCCAGCGCCATCCAGGTGACTGTGCCTGACCCCTACCACGTAGTGATCCTGTTCCAGCCGGTGACGCTGCCCTGCACATATCAGATGAGCAGCACGGTCACAGCCCCCATCGTGATCTGGAAGTACAAGTCATTCTGCCGGGACCGCGTTGCCGATGCCTTCTCGCCCGCCAGCGTGGAGAACCAGATAAATGCCCAGTTGGCCGCTGGCAACCCTGGCTACAACCCCTATGTGGAGTGCCAGGACAGTGTACGCACTGTCAGGGTGGTGGCCACCAAGCAGGGCAATGCCGTGACTCTGGGAGACTACTACCAGGGCAGGAGGATCACCATCACAGGAAGTACGTGGGGCAAGGTAGTGGGAGGAGGCTTTGTGGGGGTTGGGGGCCATAGTGTTTGAGTGTCTTGTCTGAATGGGCTAATGAAGGGAGGGATCCTTACTTTACCCTCCTGTCATCCACCTGTCCACCCACTCACCCATTTCTGTGTTCATCCCACCTATCTACCCATCCATCCACCAGTCCCTCCACCTTCCATTCAGCCATCCACCCACAGATCCATCCACACACACGTCACCTGTGCATCGTCTGCCCTTCCATCCCCTTACTCCACAGTACAGCCCCTACCATACCCCGGGTGTGTTCCAGGCTCTGGGAACACAGACAGAAAGAAAACCATCCAATCACTGTCTTACGGAGCTCACAGAGGTGTGAGGGAGACAGACCCCACATACAGCGTCAAAAGCTCGCAGATACAAACAAAAGGGATTTGTTTCGTAATTAATACTGAAGATGCCTCCAATGAGACATAATATTTAAGCCTGATGTGGTGGCTCTCACCTGTAATCCCAGCAGTTGGGAGGCTGAGGCAGAAGGATCTTGAGTTCAAGACCAGCCTGTGGTACTTATAGTGAGACCCAAGGCCTGCGTTTGCCTGCAGTGGGTTAACTCACGTAGACCACACGGTAACTGACTCTATTCTGTCATGGTCATTTTTTTCAGAGGCCCCTAGAGACAGGTAACTCTCTGGAGTTACACAGTTGGTAACAGCTGGGTTCTAACTCCACACCGTAAGCCTGGGTTCTTCCCATCATAGCAATCATAGGGCCTCTCTGCCTGCCCAGGGGAGTAAGCGAGAGCCCCAAGGGGTGATGATATGCCTAACCCTAGGGGCGAGTGACTCTAGCAGAGAAAGCTTTCGGCTGCCAGGTCCTTGTACATATACTCCTATCGAGTGTTCCCTTAGAATTTACACACGTAACTCTGGGGTACAGGGGTCGGGGGGCTTGACCTCCCGGGTGGTAAAGATTCAGACCCAGTACAGCTCTGTTCCTAAGCATGCCACTGCCTCCTCTTGGCAAAGGCCTGTCAGGATCAAGTGCAGAGCAGTGGGAAAGTCATTCATTCATTCATTCATTCATTCTTGGTGGTACTAGAGATGGAACCCAGGGCTTGGCACATCTAGGTGGATGCTCTGCCACTGTGCCACACCCCAAGGCTCTCACTGATGGGTTCCAGGAAGCACTCTACTGCTGAGCTGTATCTATCACTGAGCACTGACTGGGCGTTTGTCAGGGAGCTACTGTGTCTGGGTGCTGTTAGAAGAACTGGGAATAGAGGGGTAAGCAGAGCAGCCCAGATCTGTCCCTGTCCCAAATTACCATCCAGAAGTGACACTGGTGGTAAAGAGAAACGGGAAGAGCTAGAGCACCGGGCACGAGTTGCACACCTGTGGTCCTAGCACTGGGATGTGTGTGTGTGTGTGTGTGTGTGTGTGTGAGGGTGGGAGATTTCAGATATTTTTACAAGCTATGAAGAAGATGCCATTTGGGGATGTTGTGTATGGAATGACTTGGATAAACTGTCTCTGCTGATGTGGTTTGAAAAATCCAAAGAGCAGAGAAAGACATGGGGACAGCAGTGGGCAGGGTACAGTCTTCCCTAGGTAATGGGTGTGTCCATTCTTTGCCGTAAGGGATTGGTTTTAATTCTCTGTGGGAGCTTAGGAAGTGGGGTGACCCCTGGGGCCAGGCTATAGAGTATACACCCTCCCGCTCAGGCTGCAGACAGGGTCCCAAGTCCTGTGGTCTGAGTCTCTGGAGACTCATACCTAAGCTTCCCAACCTTGAGGTTGGGGACAGATGGAGTTTTGGGGCTCACATTAGGCCTGATTGCCCCATCTTGGTCAGGACACCACAGATACAGAGCATATCCTTGAAGGCTGGCTGGAACTGGGTCCACAAGACTCAGAAATGCCCATCAGGATGTATCCTGGGGCAAACTCATGGCCCAGAGACCTCAAAGACTGGGTCTCCCAGCTGGCTAATGGTAGCAGCCGTGGCGGGTAAGTGGCCACCCTTTCAAAAGTCCCCCATAGCCGTGAGAGCTTCCTTCCTCTTCAGTTTTGAGGACAAAGAGAGGGGAACCTCAGTGGCGTCCCGACGGCCACCAGCCCTCCTAGTTTCTAAGAGCGGAAGTAAGTATAGCCTGTCCCTAGCTACTCAGGAGGCTGAGACAGGGGAGCAGAAGTTCAAGGCCAGCGTGGGCCACATAAACTGCAAACAATAAAAAGAGGGCTGGGGTGCAGCTTAGTGGTACAGCTCCTCTCTACTATGGGTAAGGACACAGGTTCAATCCCCAGCAACTGCAGAAGAAAAAAGGGTGGAAAAACTAAATGTCCATCTTCTAGTGCCCCCCCCCTTCCACTCTTCCTGGTTCGGTGTATGTGGGGTGTTCTATCTCCTCAGGCTGCTTGGAGCCCTGTGCCCCTATTCTGAGTAGCACAGCATAGGACCCTGGGGTCCTCTGAAGTCAGGGGGCTCCCTCTGCTGTTGTGTAAATAAGGAGTCAGGACACATCATGGGAGAGCCCAGCCTGTGTTCTCGCTGGAGACCAGCATCTTGGCCTCTCACCTCACACATGGAATCAATGCCCAGCCCCTGTGATCTTGGGGGCCAGCAAGGACCAGGAACAGGGTGTGCCCCGCAGGAAGGAGGTAGGCCAGGCCTCAGGAGTGATCAAAAGAAGCCGGAAAGCCTTATTTTTCACGGGTTCTGAAAACATCAGATGGGCCAAATACAATAGAGCAAGGCCCAGATCTGAACCCGCAGGCCCTTGGTTTTAGTGCCTGGCCTGTGTAATCATTTCCCCTGGTGGGGGGTTCCTGACCTGCTCTGGAGTGCTCGGATCAGGAAGGAGTGATCCAAACCTTGGGCCCACGGGAGACGGAGCAGCTGAGTGGGCACCACAGACAATCCCATGGATCTAGGGTCTCCTTGTGGAATCTCCAAGAGCATTAACTATGGGTGCCCAGTTCACAGCACCCGACACCCACGGTCGGTACCCCAGACACCTAACCGGGAAATCACGGGTCTAGAGAGCAGTGCAGAAAAATCTGGGATATTTAGGACGGTATTAACTTACTGAGGTTTTTTGGGGTGTGTGTGTGTGGAAGGATGAGTATCGCAGGGAGATCTACACATAATACAACCCGCACAGTGGCTAGAGGCCTGACCTTGGAGGCAGGGTCGGGCTTCACTTCTCCAAGGTTAACCCGGGCAGCCTTCCAGAGCTGCACAGCCACTTCCATGCCTGGCACTCTCTGTCACTCCTAGGTCATGTCCTTTATGCTGCTTCTCAGCAGATAGGCACCATGTGTTTCAACTCTGGTCTGAAGCTCTCTAAGGACAAGCTTCCCTCCACCACGGTTCTGCATTCTTCTGAGAACCGTCTTAGGACGGAAGAACTCTTAGAGCTTTGGTGTCTCCTGTCCTCCAAGATTTCACTCTGCAGCCCAGGCTGGGATTAACACATTTGTACCACCGCATCCGGCTCAAGCTTTTGTTTATAATCAGCAAACCAACATGTGAGTTCAAGGCCAGCCTGGTCTGCATAGTGAATTCCAAGGTAGCCAGTCGGAAAGAAAAGGAAAGGAAGGGGAGGGGAGGGGAGGGGAGGGGAGGGAGAGGGTGGAAACAACTAAACATATATTTATGAAAGAAAATTCCAAAACTGAAAAGGAATCCTTGAAGTGATGCAGGCGGCATTGCTTTCTGCCTTCACAGGTCTCTGGCCTAGCTCTGAGATCCTCCAGGCAGCTTTGGTCTGCCCTGAGATTACATGACCCATGGAAAATGCCGTTGAACGGTCCTGAGAGATTAAGGGGAAAGGCTGGTCATGTGTTAGTACTCTAAAATAAATGTTACCTTGAGATCCCTTGGAAGGGCCAGGGAACCCCAGGGTGCCTCCCTTCTCCCCACCACACTGAGAACCGTCGATTTCTAACGAAGGCTACTTACACACTTCTCGAACGTTCGATGCCGTTCGTTGACTGGTTTTTGTTGTTTGGTGAGGGGCAGGGGGTGAGGTGGCCTGCCTGTGGGGTCCAGGATGGCTTCATACTCTGTGTCCTCCAGCCTTCACCTCCCTGGTGCGGAGATCAAAGACTTATGCCGCTGTACCCCAGCCTGGTCTAACGCTGGATGAATGGATTGGTGTTTATTTGATAACCTGGTGTCTGGAATGCTGGGACAAAGCTAAGGAGAGGAATGACCCTCCTTGGAGTCCGAGGTGACGGGGGCTGACTCCATTCTGCCATATTGTCCCAGGTGAAGAAGTGGGAATTAGCACATTAGCAGGGTGACAGGCTTCAGCAGGAGAGCGGGAGAGCTGGGTGAGTTGGGGTGCTCCTTCAGGTCAGGGCTTGAGTAACAGGAGGCAACTTGGAGCCCTTAGAAAGGATGCCAGTGAGGTCACTGGGATGACTTTTACCATAGCCAGTGACCAGAGGCCATGCTAAAGTTTTGCAAGCCTGGCGCCTGTGCTTGGCATGATCTAGATGGATTCTGGAAAGGGGTTTCCTTCTGAGGAAGCTTTAGCCCTTAGTAGCTGGTATCCCGGTGGGTGCCAGGTACCATGGGTTTTGACATCAACAGTTAACCGCTCTCATAGGTGTGGTGGACAGGTTGTCATGCAGCTCATGGGTCCAGGTGACAGGCAGGTCATCAGGGACCTATGTCTGAGCAGACTGCAGCCATGATCCCCTGGGGTTCTGGAGCCCAGAAGAAATGCTTATAAGCCACTAAGACAGAGTCACCCAGCAGAGACTTCCCTGTTCTGCCTTGCTAGATGGATTAAAGGATGTAACTAATTAGGGCCTAAGGAGCAGAGAGGAAACAGGATGTGCTAAAAGACTTTCATTAGTGTTGTAATTAGGCTCCTTGCCTGGGGCTGCTTCAGACCAGAGCGTCCCCAAGCCCTGGGACTGACCTGGAATTTGGGAGAGAATGGGAGGGGGTGGGCTTGGAACCAGGAGTGTCGGTGTCTCCCCCGACCTGTCACACCCACTCCTTGGTGCCCAGGAATCTCCAATCTGGGATCTGGCCTAGTTAGCTTGGCTTCCTAGCTATGCAGCCACCCCCACGGTCTGATGAGGGAGATCAGACTTTGGCTTTAAGAATTGGGGAGAAGGATGTGTCTAGGTTGGAAGCACAGTCCTGGAGTCAGACTGTCCCCGCCTTTGGCTGGATTAGGTCATCAGTCCACACCAGATGTCTCACCCCCAAAACCACAGTGATAATGATGCTCACCTTGGTTTTTTTTGTCTGGTTGGTTTTTTTGGTCAGTGCTGGGGGTGTAAGTCAGGGGCTCTGTGTGCTAGGCAAACATTCTACCACTGAGCCTGTGTTTATTTTGAGATAGGGTCATACTGTGTAGCCCAAACTGGTCTTCAGCTTGAGACTATGCTGCCTCAGCCTCGTGGGTGAGGAGGCAGCCTGTGCCACCATGCCTGATACCCAGGCATCCTGAAATGACCCCCAGTTGGTGTTGACAGCGGTATATAAAAAGTGGTATACTCTGGGGTGAATTTTAGCTGGGTGGGTGGTAGTGTTTGTAATCTCAAGACTTGAGAAGATTGAGGTGGGAGGGTTCCAGAATTTCAAGGCCAGCCTAGGCTACATAGAGTGATACTGTGACAAACAAAACCTAATGATTTAATAGGGGTGTGTGTGTGTGTGTGTGTGTGTGTGTGTGTTTTGTTTTGCCTGTGTGTATGTCTGTGCACCATGTGCTTGCCTGGTAGTACCTGGGAAAGTCAGAGAGGGCATTGGATTCCCTGGAACTAGAGTTTACAGGTCATGTGGGAGCTGAATCCTGAATCCCGGGTCCTCACCAAGAGCAGCAAGTGCTCTTAACTGATGAGCCATCTCTCCAACCCCAACCCCAACCAGTGATTTAATTTTCATTTGACTCACTAGCAGCCTGCAGGCACCGTTGCTCCCTTCCCAGGGTGTCTGGGCTTAGCCCTCGCCTGCGGTGTCTTCATACTGTCTCCTCCTGCCCCAGATGCTGACCTGACCTTCGAGCAGACGGCCTGGGGGGACAGTGGGGTGTATTACTGCTCTGTGGTCTCAGCCCAGGATCTGGATGGGAACAACGAGGCCTACGCAGAGCTCATTGTCCTCGGTAAGTGGGGCTGGGCTCAAAGGGCCCAGGAAGCGGGGGAGTGGGAACCACTGCTACTTTTGTCCACTCTGTGTGTCCACCCTCTGTCATCCAGCTGCCGTGCTGGGCCTGCCCTGTCATCTGCTTTGCTCCCTGCTTGCAGCAATGCCAGTCACTTGGGCTTCTCCGTGCCCTGCACCCCAGACAGGACCCTCCCCTCTATGGCAATTCAAACAGCCAGAGTCAAATCAAGAGTGGAAAGAACTGAGCAATCTACCTCTAGTCTAGCTGGTCTCTGCTTTTAAAAACCCACATACGGAATGCATGCCTTTAATCCCAGCACTTGGGAGACAGAGGCAGGTGGATCTCTGTGAGTTCGAGGCCAGCCTGGACTACAGAGTGAGTTCCAGGACAGCCAGAGTTACAACAGAGAAACTCTGTCTCGAAGAAAAAGCAAAACAAGAAAATAAACCCTCACATGTAGAGCTGGGAGTGGTGGTACATACCTTTAATCCCAGCACTTGAGGCCAACCTGGTCTACACAGGGAGTTCTAGGACAGACAGACCTACATAATAGACCCTGTCTCAGAAAAACCAAAAAGGAAAGGAAAGAAAAGCTGAAGCTGATTGTTAGTGAGACCTCCCCTGACTACAGAGGCTGCGCCCTGGGTCCTTATGGAAAACAGTGAAACCCTCACATAGAATCTGTAACCTTTCCTTCGTCCCTCGGTTACTTCGAATACCTAATAAAGCAAGTATGTTGTGCAAGCTGTTACATTGTCGCTCAGAGGATAACAGCAAGAAAACAAGTCTGTACTGTTCGATAAGGCTGAGTTATTTTGAGATGGTGGAGGCCCGTGCTGGAATCCCTGCACTTGGGAGGCCGAATCCATACAATCAGGAGTTCTAGGCCAGACTTGAGCCACGTGGTCCGTTTCAGGCCACCCTAGGCTATATTGAATTTCAGGTTAGTCTAAGCTATGCAGTGAATTTCTAGCTAGCCTGGGCTACATAGTGAGACCAGTTTAAAGAGAGTGGAGGGCATTTTCTTACGAATATTTTTCTACCTATTCTGGATCTGGAAGGCTAGCTGTATAACTGAGGTTGGACAGATCTCCTACCCCATCCCCAGGGCCAGTGTGTACCTGAGTTCCCTGAGTCCCTTGTCCAAATACAAAGTTTGTCTGCTGCCCTTTTGGGGTGGTGCTGTGTGTGATGCGCTCAAAGTTTGAGTGTGTCTAAAACAAGGCAGATGGCAGGGTAGAGTGCCCCAGGGTCTGTAGTCCGGCCAGGTGCTTTCCTTCCTGGGCCAGCTGGAAGCCAGCACGTATTCTTGAAGGGCATGTAATGATTGCGAGAGAAGCCTCAGCTGTGTGGTACCATCCTCATGTGGACAAGTGCATGATAGGAACATTCCAGAGGGCTCGAGCCACAGGACAAAGGGCAAGTGGTAAAATCCCCCCTCTGATTACCTAGGGACCTTTATGGACAGCTCCTGGGACCACTCTGGATCTCAAAGTTTTGTGCCATGTTTATGGTTTATTATCTAGTTGCTTATCATATTAAAAATGAACTAGGAATTTAAAAAAAAAACAAAAAACAAAAACAGGGGCTCATTGTGTAGCCAAAATTGGCCTTGAAGTGGCAATCCTCCCGCATCTTCTCCCTCTTGAGTGCTCAGATGATAGCATGTAGATTGGGAAGTTTTAAAAATCCCAGGATAGTTGGGCAGTGGTGGTGCATGCCTTTAATCCCAGTGCTCGGGAGGCAGAGGCAGGTGGATCTCTGAGTCCAAGGCCAGCCTGGTCTACAGAGCAAGTCCCAGGACAGCCAGGGCTACACTGAGAAACCCTGTCTCCAAAATCCAAAATAAATAAAAAGTTTAAAATAATCCCAAGGTAACTTAATGTTAGCCACTAAGGTGGCGGTGGTTGGGGAGCCTGTGGAACCTCAGCTGTGCCCACAGAAGAAGCAGCAAGTATACCCAGAGTCATGATGCAGAGTTTTGGCCTCTTAGACCACATGTTGTTTTGGGTTTTATTTATTGTGAGCCAGGACCCCATGTAGCCCTCAATTCATTATGTATCTAATGTATCTGATGTTCCTGCCTCACACTGAGTGCTGGTATTAGAGGTTTACACCACCATGCCCAGCTGCCCGTTGCAGGTGCATGTGAGGGTTGGGGGAAGAAAGAGAGGGAGTTCCAGAACTTGCTCACGTACATATGTAGTCTCCTTACAAGGCTTGTGGGGTACAGGCCCTCCGTGGCACTTGAGAAGGTACTTGGGTCTTGAAACACATGTGTAACCAAATTTGGGAACAAGGCTCGAACCTTCCTGGGTCACAGAACCAGGACTGTATATGATTTTAATGTGCTTTCACGGCCCCTTCCTCCACTGAAAAAGAATACTGTGGGCTATAGTGTAACTGGGTAGTAAAGCATATATTTAGCATGCTTGGGGTCCTGAGTTCAAGCCCTAGCACTTCAAAAAAATATATATATATTGTATTTTGCAGTTGTATCGCTATAGAGATAACTCGTTATGATATACCTGGTATCACAATTTTTTCTTCATACTTTTTAATTCTTATATAATCTTTGTTGACAGTCTCATACAAGTATGTGTTTTAGTTACATGCATGCACACAGCCCATTCCCCACCTCCAACTTGCCCCAAATACCCATAACATATTCCTCTCCCAAATCCATCTTTTTAAAAAAAATAACCTCCTGAGTCTAGGTAGTGTGGACTACATGCTCAAGGGTGTGTAGCTGTCCATGGGAGTTTGTGCAAACCTATTAGTAGCCACGTGGCGTCCCCAGAGAAAAATGACTGACTCCCCCGGCAGCCAGAAGTTGTCAGAAGTTCCTCACTTTGAGTGGTGGCTCGTGTGTGTGATCCTGGAACTCGGGAGGCTGAGGCAGCAGGATTGCTTCAAGACCAACCTGAGCTACACTGTGAGACCTGCTTTCACACAAACAGTCAACAATTTTTGGTGGATTCTAGGATACACCTACCATGTGTGACAGGACCTTGTAGGTGGGGTAGATGGAGTGCCGGGCTGAAGCCAGACCTTTAGGATCCGTGGCCTATGTGACTGGCCCCTTAGGGCAGGGAGAAAGGCATATGCCTGTGGCCAGGGCTGCCCTGTGTCACCAGTGCCCCCTCTCTGCTGCAAAGGCCTGTCTCCCACTGACCAGTTGAAGCTAGCCATTCTTAAGGGTGGTGGCTTGGGCTGGCCACTGCCAACATAATCTTGTTTCTCTTTTGTCCCTCCAGGCAGGACCTCAGAGGCTACTGAGCTCCTACCTGGTTTTCGGGCAGGGCCCTTGGAAGGTATGGGGGTGGAGTCCCTGGTGGGGCTTCTCTTGGGGCCCTGATAGACTGCTTGTTTCTAGTATCCTACCTACCCCCCTAACCACTTCTCGCTGTGGGCCTCCTTAAACTTGCCCCGTTCCATGACATCTAGTGGCCTGGCTGTGGGCTTGGGGTGGCCTGGGCTGGTTGAAGTTTCTGGGGTGTAGGCAAGGGACTCGAGTGACTGGTGTCTGCTGTGTCCTTCTGGGGTTCGCCTGCGGGCTGTGGCTTTACCCCCCTGGAGGCTGTTTGTGCTGCTCCAGCCCGGCTCCCTCCTGCTCTCTGCTTTGTCTGAACTCAGGATGAGGTCTCTGATGCTGGGACCGAACCTGGCTGCAGTGGGGCTGGTGGCCCGCTCTTGCTACGCCCTAGTCTTGGGCGCAGAGAACCAACTGGTAGTCGCAGGTTCTCTGAGGAGCTTTGCAGGTAGCCCCCGTCCCAGAGCGGACTCCACACCACCCCCGTCCATCTTTGTTAGTACTCGGGCCTCCCAGCTCAGGGCCCGTTCTCCTTTCTCTACAGATTGGCTCTTTGTGGTTGTGGTCTGCCTGGCGAGCTTCCTCCTCTTCCTCCTCCTGGGCATCTGCTGGTGCCAGTGCTGTCCCCACACCTGCTGCTGCTATGTCAGATGCCCCTGCTGCCCCGACAAGTGCTGCTGCCCCGAGGCCCGTAAGTTCCCCTTACCTGGCACTCCCACTGGAACTCTGCTGGGCATGCCAGCCTGCCCTCGGGGTCTGGAGACAGTGTGCGCTGCAGGCCGCGGAGAACCTGTCACTCCCCGTCACCATCCACTTACTTTAACTTTTAATTTCATGTATTTTGAGGCTTCTCTTTCTTGTGCTGGGGACTGAAGTGAGGGTCCCGTCCTGCATGTGCTAGGCGAACACTGCCACTGAATTACAGCCCTAACTCTTCCAGCTTTTTCTTCTGAGAGGGTAATTTATGGCTGTAGCTCAAAATCAAGACCATCAAAAATAATAATGTCCAACATTCCAAGATATTATTCACAGCAAAGTAAAGCCCCCTTTAGAAACAAAATCCAGGTGGGTATGGCGGTGTTCCTAGGCGACCCAGCACTGTGGGAAGGCAAGGACAGGAAGCTCAGAAGTTCAAGGCTAGCCTGGGTACAGAGGACCCTGTCTCAAACAAAACAAAACAGAATCCTCAAGTGGGAAGGTAAAACAAGCAGGACTTGCAGGACTGCATGGTTTCAGACACTTTTAAGCAGCACACCACCCCAGCTGCACGTCTCGCGTGGAGCCTCTGTATTGAGACGTACCCACCACATCCAAGTGGGTCCCTGTGGAGGGCTGGGGATAGAAAACCGGGACCAGAAATGAAGCAGAGACATAAAGCAGAGGGCAAGAGGAGAAAGTGGGTAACTCCAACCCCCTGTGCCTCTTAGGGGACAGCGCTGCTGGCCCTTAGTTTTCCCTGGGGGGGTTTGTTTGGATATGAACCCTGGTGCATAGCCCACAGAAAAGAGCAGGGCTTTGAGGCCAGTTAGGTGTCGGATGGAGTTTGTGGCAAGGCTCTGCACACAGGAGCTTGGAGGAGCATAGCCATTAGTGGGGTCCCACACCTGCCCCTGTTGGATACAGCTGTGAGCGGCGCCCAGGTCAGGGAGCGTGGCCTGAGTCATGTCCCCTTCTCCATCGCGGTCCAGCATCCGCACCAGAGTTTGATCCCCAGACAACGCTATCTTATTCCATATACCTGCCCCACCCACCCGACACATACACACGAATGAAGAATAATAGAAATTTAAATTTAAGGAAAAAACTCCAGCAAGCAGGGCTGGTGAGATGGCTCAGTAAGTGCAGGCACCTGCTGTCAAGGGCAACAGGAGCCGAATCTCTTGGACCCTGTGGTGGGAGGAGAACCGATCCCTGCGAGCTGTCCAAATACAATAATAGCAATCAGACAGAAACAAAAACCCCTCTAGCTCTGATAGACCTTGTACATGTAATCCTCCTGCCTCGGCCTCCCAGGTAGCTGGTGTTACAGGCCTGCACCACCAAACCTGCCTGGATCCAGGGAATTTGAGTTAGGAATTGTCACCAGGACCCAGCCTCTAGCCTGGGAAGGAAGAATCTACCCTTGAGCTGTCACGCTATAATCAGCGGGGTGGGTAGGGTGGTTTGGCCAGTAGCTGGGAACCCTGGGTGTACTGGACTGCTCTGGGGTGCAGGCACGGTACCCCTGAGGCTCCTGTGTGCCTTCTTCCCCCAACTCCACTTACTGAATCTGGGCGGTGACAGGATGTCGTGGACCCCACAGCACAGGCTAGGCTGCCCCGGTTTGAGGACAGTAGTGGGCCAGAATGGGAGCTTTATCTAAAGGGAGTGATTTTGCCTCCTATTGCCTTGAGGCACAGGCCTGTCATTCTCAGTTTCTTTGGTAGCTGAGGCAGGAGGACTATAGAGTGGGGTGAGGCTCTCACTGGGCCACTTATGAGACCCTGTCTCAAGACGGGAAAAAAAAAAAACAGGAAGGGGATTGGGAACATCGCTCAGTGGAAAAACACTTTCCTAGGAAGTCTGAGGTTCTGAGTTCCCTTCCCAGTACCAAAACACAGACATGCAACCACCCTGGGGTTTCACAGGAAACCTTCCCGTCAGCTGTTGGCAAACCACCATAATGTGCAGATCGGGCCTTGACCTAGCAGTGTGCACCCTCTTCTCAGATAGGAAGTAGGGACTTGGTGAAGGCTGTGTATCGCAGGAATGAGGTGGAGGCACAGGCCATGTCCCCCTAGACCCTATCCCAGCATGGGACAGCGTAGCTTCTGATCACCTTTCTCGTGCCAATTGCCCTCCCAGTTTATGCCGCCGGCAAAGCAGCCACCTCAGGTGTCCCCAGCATCTATGCCCCAAGCATCTACACCCACCTCTCTCCTGCCAAGACCCCGCCGCCGCCTGCCATGATTCCCATGGTTCCTACCTACAGCGGGTACCCTGGAGACTTCGACAGGAATGGCTCAGGTGAGGCCCGGGGGTGGGGGGAGAGTCAGGCAAGGTGCGGGAGGTTGGGACTGCCCAGCTTTGCTCCAGGTAGCAATCACTGACAACCAACCTCTACTAGTCAGTGGCCACAGCTCCCAGATACCGCTGATGCGCGACATGGACGGCAGTGTGTCTTCAGGTGAGAACCCGTTATTTTGAGGTTGGATGTCCCGAGGTTGGTCCAAATGCATACCCCCCCAAACCAGCTACCTTACTCCTCTCCTCAGAAGTACGAAGTGGCTACAGGATCCAGGCTAACCAGCAGGACGACTCCATGAGGGTCCTATACTATATGGAGAAGGAGCTAGCCAACTTTGACCCTTCCCGGCCTGGCCCTCCCAATGGCCGCGTGGAGCGGGGTGAGCTACAGCCCTGAGTCTTAGGGGGTGAAGCGTGCTTGCTACCCATCTTGCACAGACACTCCTTGCCTGCTTTGCTCCCAGGGGAGGGTGTAGTTGGACCCATCTTAGTACCAGTGACATCCCTTCTCTACAGCCATGAGTGAAGTCACCTCGCTCCATGAAGACGACTGGCGATCTCGGCCTTCCAGGGGTCCTGCCCTCACCCCCATCCGAGATGAGGAGTGGGATCGCCACTCCCCTCGGAGTCCTAGGAGGTGGGAGCAGGAACCCCTTCAAGAACATCCGAGGGGTGGCTGGGTGTCCGGGCGACCTCGGGCGCGCTCTGTGGATGCTCTGGATGACATCAACCGGCCTGGCTCCACCGAATCGGGAAGGTCCTCTCCCCCAAGTAGCGGGAGGAGGGGCCGGGCCTACGGGCCTCCCAGAAGTCGCAGCCGGGACGACCTCTACGACCCCGACGATCCCCGGGACTTGCCACGTTCCCGAGATCCCCACTATTACGATGACTTCAGGCCTAGGGACCGGCCTGCTGACCCCAGATCCCGTCACCAGCGATCCCGTGATCCTCGGGATGCTGGCTCCAGGTCGCGGGACGCTCAGTACGACGGGCGACTGTTAGAGGAGGCCTTAAAGAAAAAGGGGTCTGGAGAGAGGAGGAGACTTTACAGGGAGGAGGAGGAGGACGAGGACGGCCACTACCCCCCCGCGCCCCCGCCTTACTCGGAGACGGAGTCGCAGGCCTCTCGGGAGCGGAGGATGAAGAAGGTGAGCCGAGCCCCCGAGCCCCCCCGGACCCCGCTCCTCCCTGCGGCCCGTCCAGCTCACGCTTGTCCTTTTTCTCCCCTTGCAGAATCTGGCCCTGAGCCGGGAAAGTTTAGTCGTCTGACGCCACGTTTTGTATGTAGCTTTTATATATTTTTTTTTTAATTGGAAGACTGATGAAACCCTTCACCAAGCCTAATAAATACCTAATCACAAGCTCGAACGAAGCGTCTGTTTCGCCGCCCGAGATGGGGCACCGGGGCAGGAAGGGAGCGGGCACAGGCCTCCCGCCGCCGCTGCGGCCTGCGGCCTGCCGTACGTGCCCCGGCCGCCTCCGCCCGGCCCCGCCCAGCGTGCGCATGCGCCGCCCGCCCGCCCGCGGGAGCGCGCCCCCCCCCCCCCCAGCTGCCGCCGCCGCTACCCCGCGACCGACTTTTAAGTCTCCAAACCCTGAGCCCCGGAGATCGGGGGCCCGAGTCCGCGTCCGCGGCCCCGGGCGTTCCAGCCGGGCCCGCGTTCCAGCCCGCGGCGGCCCCTGCGGGTTCCCCCGGGGCCTCTGCGCGCGCGCCCGGCCGCCGCCACCGCCGCCGGCGGAGACAGACAGCGCGCGCGCCCCCGGCCTCCCATCCCCCTCCCGCGCGCGCGCCCGCTCGCCCCGGGATCGCGCCGTCGCCGCCGCCACCGCGCGCGCGCAGCTCCAGTAAAGGAGGAAAAAAAAAAAAAAAAAAAGGGGGAAAAAGAGAAGGAGGGGGGGGTATTGAAAGCGGCGGCGGCGGCGGCTGCAGCCACGATCCGCCGCCGGACCGGGCCAGGCCGAGCGGCGGGCGCGCGAGCCGGCGATCCAGGCGACCGGGCGGCCGCGATCCGGGCAGGGCCGTGTTTAAAAAAAAAAAAAAAAAGAGAGAGAGACCTCAAGTCGCGGCGGCGGCGGCGGCGAGCGCTCAGGGAAGCAGGCCCCAGGCCGCGTGCGGCGGGCGGGCGGACCGACCGGCGGGCGGGCGGGCCGGGACAGCCGAGCTGCGGCCCGGGGCCTCGCGCCGCCCGGAGCCGGCGGCGGGCGGAGGCGGCAGGAGGCGGCGGCGGCGGCTGCAGGAGCGGCGGCGGCATCTCCTCCTCACATGACCCCACTGTTTGTCCCCGTGATCAGCGCGAGCGGCTCCCGTGTCTCCTCCGTCCCCTCCTGCCGCGCGGCGTGAGCGCCGGGCTCGGGCCCCCCCGGCCGCCCGCCCCCTCCCCTCCCTCCCCTCCCCTCCCCCCCCGCCCCCCCCATGGACATGCTGGACCCGGGTCTGGATCCCGCTTCCTCGGCCACCGCTGCTGCCGCTGCCAGGTAAGCGCGCCGGCGGCTCGCGCCCCTCCGCGCGCCCTGGGCCCCGGCCCCTCCGTCCCGCGCGCGGGGGCCGCCATGATCCCGAGCGGCCTCCGGGCCGGGCTCAAAATGGAGGCCGCGGGGAGGGGAGCCGGGCGCCCGCGGCTCGCTCGGCGGCGCTGCCGACCGCGGCGGGGCCCGAGCCCGGAGCGGGCCGAGGGCTGCGGGCCTCGCTGACCCGGGGCCCCGGCCCTCGTGTGCCCCGCAGCCACGACAAGGGACCCGAGGCCGAGGAGGGCGTCGAGCTGCAGGAAGGTGAGTGCTCGCGGGGCCCCGGGGCCGCGGCCCGGCCGGGGTTGCAGGCCGGGGACGCCGGCGGCCCCCGCGCCCGCTGAGCGTGCGCCCGCCCCGCTGCCCCGACAGGCGGGGACGGCCCCGGGGCCGAGGAGCAGACGGCGGTGGCCATCGCCAGCGTCCAGCAGGCGGCGTTCGGAGACCACAACATCCAGTACCAGTTCCGCACAGAGAATAATGGAGGCCAGGTAGGCGGCCGGGCCGGGCCGGGGCCGGGCCGGGGCCGGGGCCGGGGCCGGGGCCGGGGCCGGGGCCGGGGCCGGGGCCCGGGCGCGTGCGGCGGGGCAGGGAGAGCCTCCGACCTGGCCCGGCTCGGGCCCCAGCGTCGGTGTCGTCGCTCTGCCGCCCCCTGCAGGTGACATACCGCGTAGTCCAGGTGACTGACGGTCAGCTGGACGGCCAGGGCGACGCGGCCGGCGCCGTCAGCGTCGTGTCCACCGCTGCCTTCGCGGGGGGGCAGCAGGCTGTGACCCAGGTGGGTGTGGACGGGGCCGCCCAGCGTCCCGGCCCGGCCGCTGCGTCGGTACCCCCAGGCCCCGCGGCACCCTTCCCGCTGGTAGGTGGCCCGCAGCTTCTCGGGAGGGGGCGGCAGGGGAAGCCCCAGGGGGTGGAGCAGGTGACCCACGAATGGAGCCGTCTAGGCCGTGCTGGGTCAGACCGATGTCTTACACGCTCGTCCGACGGGTCTCTTGGCATCGTTTTTTTTTTTTTGTTTTTATATCCTTCTCTGGAAAAGAGGAAAAACTTCGTAGACAAAAAAGTAGAGTAGCTGAGCGAGTGACAGTTGAGTCCTGTCCCAGAGGAGACGGGATGGTACACGCAGCGGGCTTCCCCTCAACCTCACAACGTAGCAAATAAACACCGGTCCCAGCATCAAGTGGGATAGCGGGGGTGGCTGAAGATGGCCTGGGTGTCCTCCTCCCTAGGCTGTAATTCAAAATCCGTTCAGCAATGGTGGCAGCCCAGCGGCAGAAGCTGTCAGCGGGGAGGCACGGTTTGCCTATTTCCCGGCGTCCAGTGTGGGAGATACCACGGCTGTGTCTGTGCAGACCTCAGACCAGAGCCTGCAGGCCGGAGGTAAGGGGGAGGAAGGGTTCTGAGGGCAGAGCTACGGAGACCGCGGAAGCAGCACCACCTTGACCCCCGCGTTGATGCTCACTGCACATTTCCTGCAGGCCAGTTCTATGTCATGATGACACCCCAGGATGTGCTCCAGACAGGAACACAGAGGACAATTGCACCCCGGACACACCCCTATTCTCCGTATGTCTGTAGCCCCGTTATTGCTGGGGAGGGTTTTCTGGCCTAGCAGTCAGTATACCGTGGGCATGGGGAATGGGTTTTGTGAGCTTTTGCTTCTAGAGTACAGGCAAGAAAAAAAAAAAGTTCCGTTTCCTCTCCCTTTCACATGGATTTACTTTGCAAAGATAATCGTGTCAGTGGTGGAGCGCTCGGCTAGCATACACAAAAGGCCCTGGGTTCCGTCCCCAGTGCCATAGAAGTGAAGGCGTTTGTCAAGGCCGATAGCTTGGTAAATACTTGAAGAGGTGGGTCTAAGCTAAGAGCTGTCTTTTTTCCCTTTTTTTCCTCTAGAAAAATTGATGGAACCAGAACTCCTCGAGATGAAAGAAGAAGAGCTCAGCACAACGAAGGTAAGGATGGCGGGGCGCTCCTTGGCCGGCTCCTGGGCTCCTGGCGTGCCTGGGCGCTGCAGAGGTGTGTGCTGAACCCTGAGGTCAGTGCCCACAGGTGGAGGGCAGCGAAGCATCAGGAGAGATAGTGGGCACGAACTGGGTTTGACCAGATGTCTTGTCGTGCCCAGCTGTGATTTTGATTTGACCTATTGGCCAGCATCTTAAGATGGCAGACCTCGGAGTTGCTGGGTTTTGGCCTTCTCGTTCCATGCTTCTTGCCCTCCACCTGTAGCTGGGCAGCCTGAGTGAAAAGGAAGTTGTGCCTCTGGCCAGCTGTAGCCAGAGCCTCCCGCCCTTCCCGGAAGCTGCGTGTTCCACCCTGAGGTCCTTTGTCTTTAGTGCTGTGCCTTTCTCTCCCAGCAAAGCACATAACAGCCCTTAAGGCAAGGCAGTCTGACACCCAGACAGCCATCACTCAACAAATATTTACTGACTCTGGATCCCAAGCAGGGCAGGGCAGCACAGGCTCTATGCCAAATTTGCAGCTTGGCCTAGAGAGCTGGTCAGAAGGACAGCTTGTGGTCCCGGGAAGGTTTTCCTGGGAGCATGACAGCTGGAGGGGGAGAGGCTGAGGAGAGTCAGTTGCTTCAAGGATGCTGTTGGCTTGTCGCTGGAGTTCTGTGTGCTTTCTCTGAGAATGAGCCAGGATGGAGGCCTCAGGTATCCAGGCAAGGCCCTGAGACTCGAGGGTGCTTTGATGTAAAGGGGGCGGGGGGGAGGCGCTGCTATTCTAGGTGGCTGACACGTTCAGGCTTTCGGGCAGCAAGCACACACCCTCGCTGGTCCCGTCTAGGCCTCAAGTACAGTGAATAACCCAGAAACACGGTCTGGGGGCTCACACCACTCACTGGTAGGAGACGAGCTGCCCAGTTACCGTGTGCCCTCAGCGTGCCAGAGCCCTGGGATAGAGAAAGCTGAGTGAGCGGAGCAGAGTGGTAGACATATGCTTCAGAGGCCACTCAGGGATCTGGGGGGACATAGACACTTTGAGTTTGAGGAAGAGCAGGATGGGGAAGGGAAAGAGGAAGGTCTGAGGGCCGAGGGGGATCCGTCCTGCTGGCTCACACAGGGTCTCTAGAAGCTCTTGCCCAGCATGGGGTCGGCGTGTGGAGGCAGGAGAGAAGATGGGGAAACAGAGACTAATATGTCACGTTACAGAGAACTTCTTGAAGGGAGAGGCCTGGTCTGAGGTGGCAGGATGTGGAGAGGACATGAGATTCTGGAGCTGCTGGGTTGAGGTCTGATGCCCAGTTGGTTTTGAAGGAAAAGGTAAACTCGAGGTTAGTTTGGAGGTGATGGGGAATTAGCGCCTCTACCCAGATCAGGCTGGTTCTAATCTTTGCACTTGTGTCGTCCAGCATAAACTGACAGTAGCAACCCTCCCAAGCCCTAACTCCAGCCTCCACCCACAGCAGCTTGTTCTGCCTTGCTCTGGATTCCTCCAGCTTGGAGATTTTGTTTGTTTTTCATCCTCCAGCAAGCAGTTTTCATAACCTCGCCCCCGCCCTCCAGCTACAGCCAGCCTCTGGCTCCTAACCTGTGGAAGGTTTGAACCACCATCTGCCTGT
The DNA here is from genome assembly GCA_026225945.1 of Cricetomys ansorgei. NCBI lineage: Eukaryota > Metazoa > Chordata > Mammalia > Rodentia > Nesomyidae > Cricetomys > Cricetomys ansorgei. The sequence continues at coordinate 393,375 of JAMJFZ010003296.1, read as the reverse complement.
CCTTGTTGCTTGGCAGTCTGGCCTACCAGACTGGCTCCATTGAAGGTCACCTGTGACGGCATCATTGCCAAATCCGCTGGCCTCCTCTCCTGTGCCCTCCGAGCATCTGCCCCTGCCTGTTAACCCCACCTCCACCACCACCACTGTGGGGAGTGCTCCTTCTGCTCTCTCTTATCCTTCTACCCTCTAGAGCACACAAGCTCTAGTTGTCTACCCGCAAGACTCACCCCAACTCCAGAAGCCTCGTTCATCTTCTCCAGAAAGGTGATAGTTGCCTCTTCCTGTCCTCCTCGGGCTTGGCCCACCCATGGCACCACATGGAGTTTCTCCTCCAGTATTGGAAATCGCCCCGTAAAATCTCCATTACTGGCTGCCCATGAGACTTCTCATACTCAGCCTGTCCATACAGAGCGTGTTACAGCCCTCCCAGGAGGCCCCGCGTGTGCTGCCCTGCCGTAAATGAGACATGGCGGCGTATGAATCTTGCCCTCGCCTTCCCAGGACTCTGCGCTAACAGTTTCCCTGTGGCTTCTTGTTCTTCTTTCCCTCTGGCTTTTCTGGGGTGGGGATGGGGTGGGGTTCCAGAGGGTCCCGCAGGGCCCCAAGCAGGCAGTGCATGTTTGCTGCTTTAAGCAGTGCGGGGAGCCTGTTAACTGTGGCAGAATTTACTGTCACTGGTGACGAAAACTCAGGGCTTGAGGTGCAATCTGACTTGAAATGCTGGGCCGTGCTGCTGTTTCTATTTTATTGATTTTCACTGTTTGCAGTAGAGACCTTCCATGTGGGGTCTTGGTCTATGCTGCTGGCTTTTTTGTTTGTTTAATGGAGAGTTCTTTGTTCTATGGTACTTGGGATTCGAACCCCTACGGCCTGGGGCCTGGGAGGAAAGTGCTCCGCCAGTAACTTACATCTGGTCCCAGCCTTTTCTTTTTCTTTCTTTTTTTCTCTTTTTTAAAATCTTTTTGAGACCCTCATTAACTTGCCCAGGCTGTTCTTGAACTTGGAAGCCCCTGCTTCAGACTCCCTAGGAGCTGGGATCCCCAAATCTTTATTTATTTTTGAAGCTGGATATGGTGGCGCACTCTTGTAATCCCAGCACTGGTGAGGCTGGGGCAGGAGAATTGTGAGTTTGAGGCCGGGCTGGACCACCTAGTAAAAACCTGTCTCAAAGAAATGAACGAACTTTTCCTGATGCACATCCGCAGCTGCAGACCGCTACACGATCTTCCCATCTGCACAGATGTTTTTATTGTCGCTTATATCAAAGCATTTTCCAGTTCTCCTTTGACTTCTTCTCTGACCCTGGGTTATTCAGGAAGCATGTTGCTCAATTTCCAGACGTGTGGGGCTAAGGATCTCATTTGTGTTCGATTTCTCAGTTCTCGGTAGTCGTTGCGTAGCTGGCGTGGTTCCAGTTATTTAAAGTTGTGGAACTTGTGTATGGTCTGGCTTGGAGAAGGCGCCGCCTGTACCGTGGCGGGTGGGCGCTTGCTCTGTAAGGAGGGCCTCTCTGTGGGGAGGCTGAGTTACTGAGATGACTGGGACTTCTGCCATTATGTTTTCTTGGTTTTCTTAATGGTGGAGAGGTGCACATGCGCGCGCGCGCGCACACACACACACACACCAAGAATGATTCATGGCCAACTTTTGTGTGATCTTAACTGCGTATCTGCCTAGGCTCCTCCCTCTCAGAAACCCAAATTTCTTTCTGAAGAGTCATCCTGTTGTGGGCTCCATGCAGAAAATACTGCTCTCCCTGCCCTTCCTTGGCACGTTTGCTGTGGGCACAGTGTACCCCAGTCATAGCACTTCACAGTTGTGTCATGAGCCGAGCGGGACAGAGCCGGGGTTAAGTCCTCCCTGAACCGCAGCGAGTTCAAAGCCACGCACTGCTACATTTGCAGAGTTAAATGCAGACCAGAGGAGCTGTCACACACACCTACCCTGGCCCTGGTGCCTTGGGTTGAGGTGCCCATCAGATGGCGCTTCCGCCTTGTGCGCAGGCTCTAGGAAGGTGGACTGTCGGAGAGTGGGGAGTACTAAGTGAGCCCCGGAGATGGAGCAGTCTGCTGAGGAGCATGGGGTACTCCTTCGGGCCCCTGGCTAGACTCCGCTGTGCTGCTGTAGTACAGCACCAGCTCCCAGAAGATTCTGCCATCCTTGATGCTGAGGCAGCCTGAGCCTAGTGGAGTCACATCGCCCTTAGCATGGCTGTGTTCTTGGCGGGACATGGGAAAGGTCTCAGAGGAAGAATCATTGCTGTGAAGAAGGAGTGGGCAGAGGGAAGAGAGTCAGCGTTGGAAATGACATCACTCAGGCCCAAGTGGGAAGCTGTGGGCTCCACCTGTCCCTGGGCCCTGAGGTCCCTGGAGGGGGTGGCAGCATGGACCAGGTGTGAGTTCAGGTTTAGAGAGAAAGGAGCCACCCTCACCTACCCCTCACTGAGAGCTTTCCCGGGAGTTCTCCACTCTTACCGCCCTCGCTAGGCAGTGTCCCCTCGCCCTCTCCCCACAGCCCATCAGGCTTTGGAACCCAGCTCCCCTCCACAGATTTGACAGAGGGTGGGGCCAAGGGGATTTGGGGGTACCTGGGTGTCTTGTGCCCTGGAGGTGAGGAAGGGCTAGCTGTGACACTGGCAGGTGTGAGCAGGCGACAGGCCCGAGGAAGCACAAGCCCTGAATGCGGGACAGCTGTCACTCAGCACAGCTGACATTGGGAGGTCACAGAGTTTCATTAAACTTCCAAATCTGGGCTTGGAAGGGAAGTGTGTGACTCGCCATCCTTTGCCTTCAAGGCTCACGTTCCCAGGACAGTCCCCAGGGCCAGGCCGCAGAGCCATAGCTCTCCCCTGGAGTACCATTGGTCAACGCTGTGGAGAATTTTAAACGGGCAATTGTGATCAGATTTTCTCATCCAAGATGAAAAGGGCTGAGATGTAGCTCAGTTGGTAGAATGTGGGCTTCAATCCCAGCGCTGAATAAGACCAGGCACAGTGGCCACTAGGGAAATAGAGGCAAGAGGGTCAGAGGTTTAAGGTCCTTGGCTACATAGTTTGAGGCCAAGCTAGCCTACGTGAGACTATCCCCAAAGTGGGGGGCAGGGTGAGTGTGAAAAAAAGCAAGACTTTACAGTTCCCCCCCCAGAATCTTGGGGGACATACAGAGAATGCTCATAAAGGGATTCTGTCCCCCTAAAAAATATGAGCCCCAGTGCCCAGCCTGCCTTTTCCTCAGGCTGGGTGTGTGTGACACTAGTTTTCTCATGTTGTCTCCAGTTTGTGTGAGTGTGCCAGGCAGGCATGACACAAGCCTGCAGCCATTGGTGTGATTCCTCCCCGACGGCGTGGCTCTTGAGGATTGAGACTTGGTTGGTCTTCTTGTACAGCCGTGTGGCCCGCGGGGAGGTGGTAGCCTGGGGTCCCTTGCTGGTGTCGTGACTGTCACTGTCTCCTGCAGTGGAGCGGAGACGGAGAGACAAGATCAACAACTGGATCGTCCAGCTTTCGAAAATCATTCCAGACTGTCACGCAGACAACAGCAAGACAGGAGCTGTGAGTGGCCCGTACCCCTTCCCTGCCGGGAGCCTGGCTGATGGGCCTGGGCTGCCCTCCTCTGACTTTTGCCCACCTGCTACTGCAGAGTAAAGGGGGCATCCTGTCCAAGGCCTGTGATTACATCCGGGAGCTGCGCCAGACCAACCAACGCATGCAGGAGACCTTCAAGGAGGCCGAGCGGCTGCAGATGGACAATGAGCTCCTGAGGCAGCAGGTGGGTGCGGGCCTGGGGTCCACGGGGGCCCAGGGCACTGAGGGCGAGCCCTGGCTCATGTGTCCCCTGCGGTGCCTGCAGATCGAGGAGCTGAAGAACGAGAACGCCCTGCTTCGAGCCCAGCTGCAGCAGCACAACCTGGAACTGGTGGGCGAGAGCGCCCGGCAGTGATGCCCTGGCCACGCCGCCACCGCCGTCGGCCTTGCTGCCCCTCCCCCAGCCCTTAGCACAGAGAGGGAGGTGCCCCTCCCCAAGCTGCGTTTTTTTATAGTAGATTTTTAACAAAAAACAAGGAGACATAATGCATTTCTGTGGATACATTGCCCACTGCCCTCCTCATGCGGAAACGCGCCCACCTGCCCGTCTGTCCCCAGCCTCCCTTCTCAGCCCTCAGCAGCCCATCGCTCCGTGGGCTCGGCGGGAGGAGCAAGGGAGGGGGACAGAGGCCCCGCTGCCCGCTGCCTCCTTGGTCTCTAGAGGTATTGAGACAGGGTGCTTATGGGAAGGAGGGAGTTTTGGGGAGGCTTCCCTGGGGCCTGGACCTAGGCAGGGATGCCACGTCCCCCACCCCTCTTGTTTCTGGATCCCTGCTCCCCTCTGGGTGTGTGTGCGTGTGTGCGCGCGTGCGTATGCGTGTGTGGGGGTGTGTGTGTTTTAATTTTCTTTATGGAAAAATGGACAAAAAAATAGAGAGAGAGGTATTTAACTGCAATAAACTGGCCAGTGTGGCCCCGCCTTGTCTGTCTGTCTGTGTTTGTCCACGTTGGGCATGGGGGTAGGCAGGGGTCTCCCTGAGGTCTAAGCTTCATATACTGTGGCTCTATGATGATGACTGGGAGAATTAAGGACTGAATTTCTGCACTGAGGGCCTGGGGTACAGATGCGGGGTGTGGAAGCTGGGATCAAAGACATGTCCCCTGGTGCTAGAGGGGCAGCTGGGGTCTCCTGGTTAGCGCTTCTTAAAAACAGGCTGGCAAGTATCCCTGGGCTCTGGGGCTGAAGCCCTCCCTCTGCACCAGCCAATGATGGGGCCTGGCCTTGAGCCCCCCACCCCCAGGGAGGGCAGGTGGCCAGGAAGCCGGGGTTGGCCCGGCAGCCTGTCGCCTCTCACCGTGTCTCTGGCGCCTGTGCTGTGACCCCTGCCCTTAGCGGATGATGAAACCTGTCCTGAGCCACCACAATGATGCCCGGCAGGGCTGGGGGATGCAGCCCTGTCCCCAAGAGACCGGCTCACCCATTCCCAGATCTAGACCTGCCTGTCAGTTTCACCTTGCCACACTCCTGGAGGCCTCTGTCTGAGAACCCTGTCTTTGGCCTTACCACTCCCTAAAGCCCTCTTTGACAGAGCATTGGAGCAAGTGAAAGGCCCTATTGAGCAGCAGCATTCCCTGGGCTCTGGACAGGACGGACTCTGGATGGTCCCTGAGTGAGTCAGGAATGGCGTCCCATAGCCTGTCTCTGGAGTCCAAGTTTGATAATGTCTCAGGCCATATATGTGAAGGGGCCCAGGTAATAACGGGAATAAGAATGCCACATAGGCTTCAGTAGCACCCCAAGAGCCAGCTGCAAAAGCCCTGATGTGTACTGTGTACCAATTCCTGTGGTGTAAAAACTCCAGCATGGCAGCGAGAAGGTTCTGGCTGGGTACTGCTGCATTTGGAGTTATGCGATGGGCATAGTCTGCTCTGCCAAGGCAAGTCTAACACGCCATTGTATCCCCTGTGCTTGGAGAGAGAAGCTTGATGACTAGATCACCAGGCCAGGCCCCTGAGTAGAAGCCACTTACAGCCTAAACACTCAGAGCCAGGAGGAAGCAGGCAGCCACTGGAGGCCGAGGCACCAGCTGTTAACACAGAAGTGAATTGGTACTCGTGAAGACAATGATTTAGAACAGTCACGGGCGTGTAAAGCATAAGTTAGCTCATATGCTGGGCTGTGAAATGTATTGGCTCTGGCTATAAATTACAGCGCCACCACCGTAGGCAAAAGGCCACCCTGACAGCTACATCATACGGTCCCGACACTGGACACCATGGTCCGTGTTGGGTCTGAAGTTGACACAAACTCCTTGGCCATCTATCTCTCTGATACCCTTGCTCACTGTCCCTGACTCGTGCTGGGACCTACCCTGTGCATGCGTACCCCATTGCTGGGTCCTTCTGGGGAGCCCAGTGAGTGACGACTACACTGCAGACCCTGATAGGAGCGAGAGGCTCCCTGCTTCTGCTCACCAATCAACATCCACGCAGTGTTTCTCAACCTTCCTAACGCTGCGACCCTTTGACACAGTTCCTCATGCTGTGGTGACCCCAACCGTAACTATTTTCGTTGCTACTTCATAACTAATTTTGCTACTGTTGCGAACCATAATGTAAATATCTGATGTGCAGATGGTCTTAGGTGACCTTTGTGAAAGAGTATTTTGACCCTTCCCCCAAAAGGGTCACAACCCACAAGTTGGGAACAGTGGGTGTAAAGGAAGAGGGACTTTTTCTGAGATCCACAGGGTGACATCACAGGTAGCTGACCGGAGGCTGTGTCTGTGTGCCCCACCCCCTGGATGCACCTCTGCTGGCTGAGGGTGACACAACCCTGTCCCTGTCACTGTTCCCGCTTATCTCCAGCCTGTTCGGCGCCACCACCTTCTTGGAAATGAGTCAGGGCAAAAGGGAGGGGGCTCAGGTCTCCCCTCCTCCAGCCGGTCCCATAAAAAGGACTGAGTCCTAGACCCCAGCGCAAGTCCTGAGACTGCACCGCAAGCAGGACAGAGCACAATGGCACGGAGCACTCAGATCCAGGCCGCCTCTCTCCTGATTCTCCTCCTTGTCAGCCTGACCAGCAGCAACCCTCTCCAGCAACAGGTGAGCACCTCTGGTCGGCTGAGGCGGGAGAGCTGGCTCGCTAGGAGACGGGACTCCTCGGTACTAAATATTCAGGACAGCTCAGGAGTGATGGCAGCTACCGAAGGCATGAGGGTGGCCCTGAATGGAAGGGCTGAGGCCCCTGCTCTAGCTGCACAGGTGTCGCCTAGACAGGCAATCACAGGAGCCTTGGGGCAGTAGGGTCCGTAAAGTGGAGCTGGTGTTGGAAGTGAGGGGGCTGTGAAGGCTCTGGCTGTGCCAAGCTTTGTGGACAGCTGTGCAGATGATGATTGGTCCTTGGATTACTGAGAAGAACGAGGGAGAACCACAATCCAGCTGATGATGCTCTAAGTTACTGTGCTCTGTGGTGACCTGATTATGAGGAGAAGATGCAGGGAGATCTGCCGGGAGGGCAGTATCCAGGAGAGTACAGTAACACGGGGGACGCTTTTAGGAAGCAGAGCATCAAGGGATGACTGGAATGATGGGGCAGCGAGGTCCCTTTTAGGAATTTCATCTAAACACAGGTTCCCTAAGCCCCTTGGCAGAGACAAGTCAAAGCCATGCTGAGGACTCCACAATCCACGGTTCCCTTTCTGCTTTCACAGATGAGACACCCCGCAGAACTACAGCCTTGGCACACTGCAGAAGCCAGTCCCAGCAGGCCGGTAAGCACCCGGAACTCCATCCCCGGTCCCCAGCCATTCCCGTGCCCATTCAAGGCCACTCAGCTTCTCTCTTCCCACAGCACCTGATCCAGAATCGAAGGAAGCGAGACAGCCACGTGTCCATCTGCAGGTTCTGCTGCAAATGCTGTAGCATGCTTTCCTGTGGCTTCTGTTGCCTCACCTAGAACTGTGGGCCCGGACCTCTCAACAACTCCAGCCTCCCCTTAGCCCCCCATTTATTTATTCCTGTCACCACCCTTCAGCAATGAGCATGAAGTAAAAGTGATGATTTTCTCATTTTCAAACTATGGTGTCTGTTATCTCTTTTTCTTTTTTCTTGCTGCGGGCCTATGCCAAGGACTTGTTGCAAGCCCTGCCATCCGGGGATGGTCACAGTAGTGAGTTACAACTCGTGTCTCTCTGTGTCCCTTTAAAAGCAGAGCAACTGGGCTGGGGAGATGGCTTGGGTTGGGGGGAGTACTTGTTGATCAGCAAGTCTCTGGGATCCACCTCCTCCGTCTTCCCAGTGCGTGGAAGCACGTGTCACACCAGCTTGTGATGTGGGTGCTGGGGATTCGGGTCCCCATGCCTTCATGGCAAGTACTCCCCCCCACCCTGAGCCATCCCCCCAGCCCAGTTGCTCTACTTTTAAAGGGACACAGAGAGACAGGAGACGTAATTCACTATTGTGCCAGCTTGTGCAATCGCAGCAGCCCTAGCAATGAGAAAGGAAATTGTCATTTGGCCTCTGTTGAATCCTGGAAGGGTAATAATAGCCCAAATATGCAGAGTCCTGGGAGATGACCGCTATGCCCAGAGGCAGGCCACACAGAGAAGAGCATCTGATTTGTCAAGAGAATGTGGAAATCCTTCTTGTGAGATATACTAATAGGTTAAATATTGTCAACTAATCTGGCTGGGTGTGGCAGTTCAAACCAGTAGCAATAACATCAACATAAGTCCTTTGCATTGGTTGCCCCTTTGCCCCAGGACTGGGTGATCAAACACAGGCCTCACATAGAACCAAACACTTACCCTAGATTATACCCTGAGCCCAAGGAGACTTCCTTTTATTTGTTTATTTTTTTAGGCAGGCTCTCATATAGTCTAGCCTGGCCTTGCACTCTCTAAGTAGCCAAGGATGACTTTGAACTTCGGATCCTCCCCAGGTCTGGGAGTATAAGCTTGTGCCATCAAGCAGTACTGGGAATCAAACCCAGGGCCTCATGCATGCTAGGCAAGCATTCCTCCAACTGAGCCTTCATCTCTATCCCTGATTTTGTGTTTTGGGACGGGGTCTACCTCTATATGTAGCGCAGGCTGCACTAGAACTCACTGTGTAGCTCAGGCTGGCTTTTAAACTTGCTGCAATCCTCCTGCCTCAGTCTAGCTAGAACTTACAAAGAAAAATAAATCAATCTATAGGTCAAACTTAAACTAGAAGCCAGCATCAAGCTAACCCACCACCATACTGTACTTAAGACACTTTTAAGAGGCCAGTTATCTGAGGGAAATGAAAAGACAGGACCACCTCACCCAAGGTTTTTACAACCTTGCAATTTCTGCCACCTCAGCTTCTCATGGGACACTGTAAAATCAGAGGCCTGATCACAACCTCTGATAGGGTTGAATCCCGGACAAGGAGCTTACTCAGTATGGCAGAAAACAACATTCCTCCCCAGCAATGATGCCATAGCCCCTGGGTATATGGCTGAGACACACACATCAAAGCACAGGACACACATTCTGGAAAACATCAGAGCTCATGAAGAGCTCCGCTCCCTGTCTGCCCTTCTGCACTCTTCAGAAGTCCCCCACACTTTAAGGATGTGTCTTGAGTATCTCCAAATGCAGCTGGTTCAGGGGTCCATATAAGCCAATTTCCCCTTTGTTCTGGGCGAATGCAGGTCGCCTTTGTGATAACCACTCTTGCTTGGCAACTTGACTACATCTAGAATGAACTACAATCCAGAAATGGGGGGCACACCTGTAAGATATTTTTTTGCTTGATGTGAGGTGGGTGAATCTGCTTCTAGTCAAGACCTTTGAGGTAGGAAGACACATGCCTTCGATCTGGATCTCGAGCACTTTTAATCTGGGCCACGCCTTCTTCCAGAAGCCTGTGTGAGGACACGGAAGAAGAAAGCTCTTGCTCTTTGCCTGCTTGCACTAACCTTGCTAGCTCTCACCTTTACGGGCATTAGAACCTACTTCTTCTGGATTCCAGCATCTACTGAAGACTAGCTGAGACAACCAGCCTCGTGGACTAAGTAACTTCTGGATTCTTGGACTTTCCATTCACAGCCAGCCATTGCTGGATTAGCTGACCCACAGTCTGTAAGTCATTTAATAAATCTAAAAAATTATACATATAAATAAATTATATATATTTACAAAGGACCTAAACTCCATTTCTCTTTGTGTGTACGTGCGAGGGTCTCTTGTCTCAGGCCTGGTCCAGGTTCACAGTGCACGTCCTCAAGCCCCTGACCTAGGCTTGACCCTGCAAGCTAGTAAATCCCAGGAACAGGCCCTAAGAACCCCCAACACTGAGGGCAACCAATCAGAAAGAAGAAGCAATGTAAGAGTAGCCCCTATCTCATCTGGCCAGATAGCCCTGAAGGCCATAAACCGGATGTCTTGGCTTTAATGGCTAACCAAGATACAGCCTAAGAATGTGAACATTTAGCCCCTCCAGCATGAGCCAATCAAAACTAAACATGTGTTAACTGCAGAATAAAAGTGCCTTTGTTTTTTGCACACGTGGTCTCATTGGTTCTGGGGGTGGGGGGCAAATTTCAGACTCAACATTTTGGAGGTCCCACCGAGATTGCCCCCACTGGACTCCCGGAGCCAGTGGACAAGCACCAAACCGACGGGTTAGTGGGCCCCCCCTGCCACTGGGGAGCTGAGAGACGTCTTGAGCCCCTCTTGTAGGTGTCCCTTTGCTGGACTTGGAGGAATGAAACCGGGGCCCCGCATTCGCGGGACTGGCCGGCAGTCCGGTCCACTCTTGGTTTGTCTTGGAGGAAAGAAACCAGGGCATGTGTGTTCACGGGTTAGGCCGACCGTTCCACTTGGTTTCTTTGGCGCTCACAGTGTACATGTTCCTGGCCAGTGTCTGTCTTGTGTTTCTGTCTGTTCATAACCTTTACTGTGTTAAACACGGGCCAAGCTAGTTTCACTCTGCCACCTTGGCTCACGGAGGGAGCCGTGCTGTGCCATCACACCGATCTGACCGGCTCTGGGCTCTGAAGGAACACCGCAGCAGCGACAGGAGCTAGGGAAGAGCAGCCACGATCTCACACTCACAGACCCAGGCTCAGCACGGGGACACAGCACGCTGGCAATGGTAGCTTGCTTTCGCAGGGGCCGCTCAGTCCTGGGGGTCTTGTGTCAGACAGTTGCCAGGGCATTAAAAAAAGAGAAAGAGAGATGCTAACCACACGACATAACTCCATTTTGGGTTGCAAACAACAACAGATCTCTTGAGATAGTCTAAATTAAGATGGATTTTTATATGGTGTTTTTTTCTGTCCTAAGGTTAAAGGTTTATAAAGATAGGATTTTTAAGAACGTTTAATAAGGTATTAAAGCACACTTCCACGCATTCATATACCTGAACGTACACTGGGATTACAGCCACACTTTCTTGTGTGAGGATCACTCAGATGGTATTTTAAAGATATAAAGAGATCTTGAAAAATAACTGAGGTTTGGGTAAAGAAACCTGACAGTTTTACAGATTCAGGTGCCCTGTGGTGACTGCCACGGTGAGAGAGCTGGCTGAGAACTAGCAGACAGGTGGGGCCAAAGGAAGTGTGCAAAATCCCAGCGATGAAACATCACATTGTTGACACGATGGGACTCAGTTTTGTTTTTTTTTCAGATTGTGAAAGTAAAAAAGGTACTTTATTTTTTATATTACGAGAACACACAGTCGGGAGATTTTAAACTACTTTAAGAAGAAATTTCAGAGTCTTACAAAAAGCTAAAAATTTAAAACTGGGTATTTTAAGAAACAGCTTTTAAAATATTTAAATTTGCAAGGTGAGGGGACGTTTTAGGTATATAAATGCTCCTGTGGCCTAAACAGTTTGACAAAGAACTTGAAACAACAGTCCTCAAGCTATGGGTCATAACAGGTTAAAGGTCACTGCAACATGGGAACTGTGTTAAAAGGGTCACAGCATCAGGAAGTTTGAAAAACACTGGCTTTAAAAAAATGTCTCCGCTTCCCTACGGTCTATTCAGGTATAAAGATGTATGCTCATTCTCTTGTCTATATTAACTTTGTTAAGCCTTAGCTATTTTGGGAAATAAAATAGAATAAAAAAATTATAATATTCTGTAATGGAACACTATAAGAAGGCCAGGAAAAGGAAGCTCCCAGTCTCTCTGTGAATTATAGGTATGAGTTAAAAGTCTGGCTTTGATATAACAAGAGCTTCAATTCAGAAATTACTTTTTAAGGCTAAAATCTAACAAAGCTAAAAAAAAGCTAATAACTTATAAATGGCAATCAGTTGATAATTGAAACATGCAAGTTAATGGTCAGTCACCTAATAGATAGTCTAGTTCTTTAATGTGTTCTGGCTGTACTTGTAGTCATGCTAAGTGCCCATGTACAGAAATAAGCTTTACTTGACCTCCTGTAGGTTGGGCTTGAGACTGACATCTAGAAAAATCGACAAAGTCTGATTAACATTGAGATATTTAGTAGATGGTCCTCACCCTTCATAAGAAAGCTTCCTATGGTAGACAGAAGTTCTAGCTCCTGGTAACAGCCCTTAGGCTTCCTCTAAAGAAGATGAGTGGGGCTCAGAAGAATGTCACCTGGTTATATGTGGCAAAGCCAGCCACTGGATGAGAAATTGTCCTTCACCTCAATCGCTGCCAGGTCCTGTCCAAACTGAGGGCAAGCAAAACACCGGAGAGTGAATTACCCAATTTTGCATAGACAAGGCAGAACAGTCTACCCAAGTTTCTGCTCCACAGTTTCTCCCAGCATCCCTCAGTCTCTACCTGTTACAGGGTACAACTGGCATACAATGCCCCTACCCCGAACTTCCCAGCTCAGTGGCTGGGCTGCCCTTCCCCTAGGGGGGTCTGCCCTATATAATCCAGCCATGTTGGTTAACCCTCCCCCACTTTTTTACCTTTTTGCCCTCTTGGCTACGGCACCTGGTTTTCCTCTCTCCCCTCTCCACACATGACCCAGCCCAGGGTCATGTCCACTCTGGACTTTCCCAGATGTCTCTGCGTCTAGCCATGCTCTCCCTCACGTCTACTATATTCTCCTATCTACAATAAACTTTCTCCTTCCCCACACCTAGGAGCAGTCATCTCTCTCCTTTTTTATTTCTTTTTTTCACTCATCTGGTGCTGAAACCCAGGATCCAAGGAACCAGGGAGAGTTCAGGACAGGGGGCGGGGGTGTGTCAATGCCAACCATTCCCTGTAACTGGTAGAGACTGAGGGATGCTGGGAGAACCTGACCAGGTCTGCTTTGATATGTTAAACAGAGACCTCAGCCATTTCTCTCGGGCTCGAGCCTGACATAGTGTGCATCACTGCAGATCTTACGCAAACCTATGCAAATGCACGCTGCTGAGCCCACCTCTGGAGCATCCCATTCAGCAGACAGGCTAGACCTAGACATTCTTGATTTTGACACAAAGTCTCACTGTGTAGCCCTGGCTGGCATGGAACTTGCTATGTAGACCAGGCTGGTTTAGAACTTATTGGTCCACGTACCTCTGCTCTTGACTGTTGGGATTAAGGGTGTGTACCATCATGCTTGGCTTGGTTATACTGTTTTGTTTGTTTTTAAGCTTTTGGGGGGCTGGAGAGAATGGCTCAGCAGTTAAGAGTGCTGACTGCTCTCCCAGAGGACCCGGGTTCAGTTTCCTTACACCCACATAGTGTAAATCCCAAAACTGGTAGAGAATAAGACCGCCACAACTGACCCAAATTTGAAGCCAGCAAGCTTTAATTAAATTAATTAAATACTGGCCAGGAAGATGGACTCTGACCTATTCTGAGGTTCCCACGGAGTGAACCTGTCACCTCCAGAGCTCCTACAGAGTGACTCCTAATTAGGTGGGCGCACGCCTTTAATCCCAGCACTCGGGAGGCAGAGGCAGGTGGATCTCTGTGAGTTCGAGGCCAGCCTGGTCTGCAGAGTGAGTTCCAGGACAGCCAGGGTTACAACAGAGAAACCCTGTCTTAGGAAAAAAAAAAAAAAAAGTCCCGAATCATGTGGCACAGGTGCTGAAAAAGGAACCCATAAGGCTACGCACTTCCCACCAGGTCCAATCCGTGGCAAGCGTCCAGCCCGATGTACTTGCTGTCTGGGCATACCTGGTGCACGTGGAGCACATCCAGCGCAGTAAGTCGACTAAATGGGGCCTAAGCCTTTCCTTCCCAGCATTTCAAGAGGCTGTGTCCTTGGACAAGGGGGTTGGGGACTCTCCACTGAACAGCCCCACCCGACACTCAGGAGAGTATCTGTCTTTTTCTTTTAGAGATACCTTAGGCACTGTAACTAACATTTAAAACATAACTTTCGCTCTTACAGTGGCAACTCACAACTGTTTGTGACTCCAGTTCCAGGGACTCCAACACCCTCACACAGACATGCATGCAGGCAAAACACCAATGCACATAAAATTTTAAAAATTATAAATTAAAAAGATTTTTGTTTGTTTGTTTGTTGTTTTGTGAGACGTTTCCCTGTGTAGCTTTTGAGACAATGTTTCCCTGTGTAGCTGTTCTGGAACTCACTCTGTAGACCAGACTGGCCTTGAACGCAGAGATCCACCTGCCATCTGTCTCCCAAGTGCTGGGATTACAGGTGTGCATCACCACTGATTGGTGTGGTTTATTTTTATTTTATTTTATTGTTTTTGTTTTGTTATATTTTGTATTGTTTTGTTTGAGACAGGGTTTCTCTGTTGCAATTCAGCTGTTCTGGAACTCACTCTGTAGACCAGGCTGGCCTGGAACTCACAGAGATCCACCTGCCTCTGCCTCCAGTGCTGGGATTATATGGTTGTTTTCTCTCCCCCCGCTCTGTCAGTGGGGCCCTGCTTCCCTTCCCAGCACATGGCTGAGCTTAGCCCCCAGGAAGGAAAGCACAGGGTGTGGGTCATGCATCCAGGCGGGTCCCAGATCAGAGGACCAAGAGCCGATGAAAGTGAATCATACTCTCAGGAGAGGCAGTCAGAGGAGCATATCTCTCATTTATTAAAGCAAGGGTGGTTACATTTATAGGGTACAGGAAGGGGAGGGTCTGTGGTACCCAGGGATGGGAGCCATTGGTTAAGACAAGGATACTGGAGTAGCCTCATTTGCATGTGGAGCTCAAGTCTAAGTGTTAAGGTCTTGCAAGGGCACCTTCTGCATGAGATGTGTCCTATTCGGAAAAGAGGAAGACACCTTATCAGTAAAAGGGCTCAACCCTAGGCTTCCAGCTACAGCACAGATTAGCGCCAACCAAGCCACTTTCCTTTGCGAATGATCTGCGAAGCAGGTAGTATTTAATATTTAGCTGGGTTCTCACTGGAACCAAGGGAGGTGGGGAGCAACCGAACTCCTACCCCTCTCAGGATGAGAAAATCCGGGGTTCAAGGTACGCTTCAACTCACTCTTAGCTCCAGGACAGCCCCGCACGCCGCCACCACCTGGCTTATTTTTATCCACATGTACGCGTGTGTCTGTGTAAGTATTTCCACGCATACGTACAGGTGCCTGCAGAGAACAGAAGAAAGCGTCGGAGCCTCTGGAGCTGGAGTTGCAGGAAGTTGTGAGCCAAGTAGCACAGATGCTGGAAACACAACTGGAATTCTGTGGAAGAACATCACGTGCTCTTACCGTCTCTGCCCCTTGCCTCCCCCCTTTTCTTTCTTTTTTGAGACAGGGTCTCTAGTAGCTAAGGCTGGTCTTGGACTATGTAGGTGAGGACAAAAACTTCAGGTCCTCCTCCTGCCTCTACCTTCTGAATGCTGGGATTATAGACCTGTTTTATTACACCAAGCATATACAGGGCTGGGGCTCAAACACTAGGTTTTATGCATGCTAGGCAAGCACTCTTATCAACTAACCTACAATCCCATGCCCTGAACTTGCTCCAGGACACAGTGCTGCTACAGCCTCCCAGGCTGGGCACCATACTGTAATGACACTTGACACAGCCAGTCCTAACAGCAACCCGGGGACCTTGGGCTGGCTAAGCCCCAGGCCCTGGCCCAGGGCAGCATTAAGGGACATGGTGACTAACAGCACAAGCTGCCTGGAGATATTTTCTCTAGTTTGCATGCTATTTTGAATAAAAATGGGCTAACAAACAAGAATCACACTACACAAACTTTATGTCCACTCCATTTATATGCTGACATCTTAAACCCCTAGTCCCTCAGAATGTGACTGTAGCAGTACACTACAATCTTTTACCCTCAATTTAGGGAAGGAGAAAGGAAAGATAGGAAGAAATCTTCACCACTTTTACAAAAGGCCTTGATGTAGAATGAGAGAAGGTAGAAATCTTCACAGCCTCTTTCAGGCTGTCCTAAGCTTGGAGAGGACTAGCTGACAGCGAGTCAGACTAGCGACTCAGCTCACGGTCTGTAAACTCAATCTCTCCAACCTTTGTTCTTTTAGGAATTATCACACTAACTAATGACAGCAACCCAACCAACAAACCACTAACCAACGCCCACACCCACTCAGGGCTTCAGACTTTTTATAACCTAAGCCAAAAGTTCTCATAAACCCCTGTGGCACACAATCCCCCAACAAGCTACAGGTGCCAGAACGACTGCACCCAACCAAATTATAGCCACTTGCACCAAACATTCCAAATCCAACCCATAAACATCTACCACACCTGGGGCAGGAACGCAAACCTAATCCAAACGCCATTTTGTGTTTTTAAAGGAACCAAAATAACAAAAACTTCTTACAAGGGTTCCACTACATTTCCCCCTTCTTTTTTAAGTTATAAATTATGAGATATTGATTACTTTTCTCTGGTCTCCAGGAGTTTATTAAATGAAAAACTCCTTTGACTCATCAAGTGGTTTAATCAGCTTTTTCTTGTTTTTCCTAGCTTTTTCATAGCTTTCCTGGTTCAGCTGTCAGGGGATCCAGGAGATCTTTCTGGCTCAGATCGTTATCATTTTTGATGGTATCCACAACTTCTCACTGGAAATTTGGGCATACCCGCTGGCCCAGTGCAAACCTTATCCTGTTTTCCATTCAGATGTTGATACGTCTTTGTAATATATGGGTTGATTCTTTCTGCAGATCTTACGATGGTCCAGTGTCTTTCAACTGCTGTTGTTCCGGTCTCAGTAACAATAAGAAAATCTGAAGTTAGCAGTGCACTATGTAGTCTATCTCGGAGCGGGGGAGGGGCGGTCCTTGTCCCTTTTGTCTTTCAAGCATTTCTCTTAACTTCTGATTAGATCTTTCTGTAACTGTCCTGTAGGACTGTGTGTATACTGGCAATATGCTTTATGCCATAATATGCAAAAAAAATTCATTTTACTGGAGACATGCGGGGGCATTGTTGTCAGTCTTGATTTGTAAAGTTACTCCCCTAATTGCCGTTCCTTCCAGTAAATGTGTAATAACAGAATCAGCCTTTTCAGAACTCAACGCAGAAGCCCATTGAAATCCTGAATAAGTATCAATAGTTTGGGGTACACATTTTAGTTTCCCAAATTCTGTGACATAAAATACAACCGTCTGCCAGATTTCCCCTCTTTCTGTATCTTTAGGGTTGCCTCCAGCAGGCAACGGGGCTTGGTTATACAAGGAACAGGTGGGGCAGCTTTCTGGTTTTTGTTCTTTTCCTTAGCTGGTCTTCAAGTAACGGAGAAGTTCTTTTTAAAGCCTTTGCTGTTCACGTCAATTTGCTTACCGATCTCAAATCGGTTAGTGTTCTCCATCTCCTAGATTTTTTTCTTTATAACAAATACAGGTGGCATTTCCCGATAGCAAGGGCAAATAATTCTCTCTGGGATCGACACTCATTCGTCCAGTGCCGACCTTTCCGCACTGTCTGCAAACCCCAGGCAATCTGCTCTTTTTCTCTGACTGATATTAAAGAAACCATGGTCTTTGGAAGCAGCTCGGTTACAGTCCCTCAGCAAGTGGCCGTACCTCCCACAGTTAAACCAGTGGGTATTGTGTCTTACCACAGCGGCCAAATAGGTGTTTGAACCAATATCTGCAGTAGCTCCAATTCACTGCTCCATGGGTGCAGATTTTACCTTTAGAGGCTGTAAAGCTTTTTTGCACTCGGCATTTGAATTTTCAAACGCCATGGTCTCGATCAGCACCTGTGGTGCCTCAGGGTCTGGGATAGCCCTGTTCGAAGCTGCAGTTAGTCTTTGGAGAAGATCCATAAGGACTCCATCGAGCCCTAAATGATCTTGGTAACGGAGGTTAATTTCTTGCCTGGCTCTTCTACCTTTTCCCAAGCCCTTAAAGCTGCCAAATGACATGGGTTTATGGTCACGTCATCAAACCGAACCTGCTCTCGTAGTTCCTCATAGAGACCCTCACCGAGGAGCTGGTCTCCAGACACCCCACCCCCCCTTTTCTTAACAGTATCCTCATTCTGTACCTGGAGCAGAGGCTTTGCTAAATCCCCCCATATTTCCTCTAATAACACCACCCATTCTTTCTTTCCTAATTTCCCACGTATTTCCTCTAATTGTACTGCCAATTGCTTAACCTTTTCCAAAGAGGAAGAGAAAATTGGGCTCTTTCATTCTCCTTTTGGCTCTGTTTTCCCTCTCTCAGCAACTGCCCCCCCCCATTTTCTCCTGCAACTCTTCTAGTTGCCTAGCCATTTCCTTAATCTTTTTTGAGAAGAAATACAGACAAAAGAGAAAGTGGAAAAAGAGTACCACCGGGTACAAATTAAGATTTGTCCCTGTAGTCACAGCCACCATAAACAACTTTCTAGCTTCTTGAACCAACGCATCCAGACCTTCATCTTCTGCTTTTCCCTTCATGATATTTGAATTCAAATTTCCCATTTTTTTTCTTTTCAATTCCCTTCTCCCGAGCCACACATTGGTTTGCCTCTTGTAGCAGTGAGCTACAATCTTCTACCCTCAATTTAGGGAAGGAGACAGGAAAAAGAAGTCTTCCCGCTATTACTACTGATATAGAATGAGAGAAGGTAGAAATCTTCAGAGCTCTTTCAGGCTGTCCTAAGCTTGGAGAGGACTAGCTGACAGCGAGTCAGACTAGCGACTCAGCTCACAGTCTGTAAACTCAATCCCTCCAACCTTTGTTCTTTTAGGAATTATCACACTAACTAATGACAGCAACCCAACCAACAAACCACTAACCAACGCCCACACCCACTCAGGGCTTTAGACTTTTTATAACCTAAGCCAAAAGTTCCCATAAACCCCTGTGGCACACAATCCCCCAACAAGCTACAGGTACCAGAATGACTGCACCCAACCAGATTATAGCTACCTACACCAAGCATTCCAAATCCAACCTGTAAACATCTACCACACCTGGGGCAGGAACACAAACCTAATCCAAACGCCATTTTGTGTTTTTAAAGAAACCAAAATAACAAAAACTTCTTCCAACATGTGACCTTAGTTGGATACGGGATCCTTTTTGAGGGAGGGGTGATAAGGCATGGCCTAAGGTAGCCGAGGGTGACCTTGATCTGATCCTTCTGCCTCGGCCTCCCCAGTGCTGGGATTCCAGGTGTGTGCCGCTACACCTGGCTTTGGTGATGGGTCTTTACTGAGGGTAATAGTCACGATGAAATCATTATGGTGGGCCCTAATTCAATATGGGTTGATGTCTTGGCAAGGGGGGGATTTGAACAAAGACAGATCCAGATAGAATGCTGTGAGAAAGGGGAGACCCTCAAGTCCAAGGCTGGGGTTGGGGCTTGGGGGGTTGCTGGGGCAGATTCTCTTCTCAAAGTCCCAAAAGGAAGTAACCCTGCAGGCAACTCAGTTCTGAAACTGAAGTCTGAAAGGGTGTGATGTCACACATTCTAACCTGGATGTTTGTTCCCAGACCCCCGGCCCTTATAGGCATCTGCTCCCCTGGAACTCACACGTGGGTCCCTCCCGATCCCCCCACTCCACCGCCCTGCTCAGCAACAGACTTTCAGTGGGACTCACCTGCCCCAGTTTCCCTTCTCCAGGGACTGCCTCCAGTTCATACCTGGAGCTGACATACCAACCCCTCTGCACAGGAAAACCAACTCAGTAACACTGGTGAAGTGGGACATCTGTGGCACGGAGCACCCCAGAATCTTCATATCCACCCCCAAAGTCCAGGCACCAAATCTCTCTCTTCTCTGGAACCCAGGCTTTCAAGCCCCACCCCACTTTCAATGGACCATTGTCTCCTACTGGGAAAGGCACGGGCAGAGTCTGACATCATGAAGCCTGAGGTGAGGGGGTAGTGCTCCCCCCAACTAGTCTTCCCAACTCCTGATCTGCTCTCTGGTCTAAGGGATTTCCCTGCCCTTGCTCCTGGAATGGACCGCCCCTCCCCCACTGCCCCTCTGCTCTGGCCTCTGCAGGGCAGTGAAACTGCCCATGTGTCATGCCCCCTCCAGCACCCCGCCCACCTTGCAAAGCTCATGCCTGACTCGGGGCCACTGTGGGCTCCTCACCCAGAGGGTCCTCACCCAGCTCAGAGCCATCATGCCCCTGTGTGCACAGAAGCCCGTGGGAAGCCCGCTTTCTTGGAGCTCCAGGCTAAGGGAGAAGGCAGGGAGCAGATGCGGTACACGACTGTAACCTCAGCACTCTGCGGACTTAGGCATGTCGTATTCAAGCTAGCCTGGGCTACATGGGAAGCTGGAGGCCAGCCCGCACTGTATATCCAGACAGCCTCAAAGAACAAAGTGAAAATAAAGAAGGGTGGCCCAACAAGATGGCTTGGTGGGTAGCCGGCCTGCTGTGAAGCCTGGCGACCAGAGCTGATGCCTGGGGCCCGCATGGCGAAGAGAAACTGACTCCTGCGGGCTGTCCTCCGACCTCCACATGCAGCTGGGACACATTTGCCAACCTGCACATATACATTAAGCAGATAAATACGTAAATACATAGATAAATAGGAGCTGGAGAGATGGCTTGGTGGGGAGATGGCTCGGAGGGTAAAAGCACTTACTACTCTTCCAGAGGACCTGGGTTCAATTCCCACCACCCCCTGGCAGCTCACAATCGTCTGTAACTCCAGATCCAGGGCATCTGATGCCCTCATCTGACCTCCAAGGGCACCAGGCCTGCAAACACCCAAACACATAACACAAATCAACCAATCAATCAACCAATCAATCAGTAAATGTAATTTTAAGAGGGGGAGCCACTGCCTCCAGCGTTAAGTGTTGTGTGTCTGGGGCAGCAGACTGGGGTCAGGCAGGATGGGGTGGAGACAGCTTTCCAGGAATGAGGGGGTCAGCATAACAACTCTGAGTCCCAAGGTGCCGCAGGGCATTAAAAGAATATATGCCACCACTTTTTCTCAGTTTAACAGGTGGAGACAGACTCAGAACCACAGACAGAGAACTCTTGTCCTCACCAAGGGAAGGTCATGACCTCACCAGGAGACAACTGAGGTCATTTCAGAGGACAAGAAGTGTCAAGGAGAAGACTGGCCAGGCCAGGAGCATGGGAGGTGACTCTCGACACATGGCAGAGGTGGCAGAGTTGACTCTGGAGCCAAAGGCGGTCTCTTGGGACCAAGGTCAGAATGTTGCCACCAATTGCTTGAGGACAACAGGCCTCCGCTTTTCAGCCTAAAACTTTCGGAAAGATGAGGCCATTCCTACTTCCCCAACCCCAAAATTAGGGTGTACCTTAATGGAGGAAAGGGCAGGAGCAAGGTAGACCCCCATCATCTCTAGGAAGGAGCTGGTAGGACCCAGGCATCAGGCAGCCCAGTCTCAGCCCTGCAGTGACAAGGGCCCCTTTGTGCCCCCCTCCCCCGGGGGCAGGGAGGAGCTGGGCCCTGGAGGCAGGCGGCCCCTGGCACCCAGGGGGGAGAGGAGGGGCTGGCCAGTGGGGGCCTAGACCCTGGGAGGGCAAGGGACTGTGAGCCGGGCCAGCGGAGCAGAGAGTGCAGAAGCTAGACTGTCCAAGTGACTACTGAGGCAGAGAGAGAGGACGCCAAGGAGAGGCAGAGCACCCCCAGGGGGCCAAGAGCGCAGGCGCGTGTGCATGGCAGGTACGCTTAGAAGCAGCGGAGTGTCATTGTTTCGAATGGGGCAGGGTGTTGCTTTGGAATGACTGGGATCTTAGTGGAGACAGCGGTGGGGTGCGGAGACCAACAGAGCTTTGAGAGGAAGAGACAGGCACCTCATAATGGCAGCACTCCTGCAGTGCCACCTCCCCTGGGCTCCCAAAATCGGGACGGATGGGACAGTTATCAGACTGGGGGAGAAGGAAAGGAGGCAGAGCGTCAGACGCTGGACTCCACCGTGTGGAGGTGGGCGAGGCCAGCGGGCTGCGAACATCTGGGCACACAGTGGGGGTGAGAGTGTGAGTGTGCGTGCCCACCTCCCCTGCACCCGTCTCCGTCGGTGTCCCCCAACTCCTTCATCACCAAAGAGACTTTGTAGGTCTGCCTTTTCCCATCCCCACCTATCCCCCGGATTTGTTTTTGTTTATTGAAATAGGGCCACTCATAGCCCGGGCCAACCTCCAACTGGCTAATGTAGCCAAGGCTGGTTTTGAACTGTGATCCTCCTGCCTCCTTTCCCAAGCTCTGGAATGACAGGTGTGCTGTCAGCATGCCCTGGCTTCTCCTGTGAAGGTTTAACACTACAGACATGGCCTCTGTTCGTTCTGCAAGTTAGCATTGTGCTCCCTTAGAGAGCTTCAAATCATCGTCCTAGCTGAGATTGCTTGGGCCCCCACCCGAGATCAGAATTTGCCAGTAGAGACTGCAGCGTGAGCTGCATCACCCAGCCGCTTGAGCTGGATTGGTTGGCCCTCACCTCTGGGATCTCCCGTTCATTCCAGTCGCAGGTGCCAGGGTCACAGCTGCCCGTTGATGTGTCTGGGTGGAGCACTCCATAGTCACACCTTGGTGTGTATGCAGGTCCTTGTGACTTGTGAATGCTGCAGTCAGCGGCCATGACTGCCCAGGTGTGCATGTCCCAAACTGAGGGCAGTGCGGTGGTCTCTGCATGGCCTGTGCCCAGATGCTTCTCTGTAGACGCAGGGGTCTCAGGGTAGGGATGTGTCCACGAATCTCTATTGTGTGAGTCTGTTCTTTCTCGCTGTCATATTTCCTACTAGCGTTTGCATGTTTCTGGGCATGTGTCTGCATCTGTGGGAAGACGGCAGCCGAGGCTGGGGAAAGCAGCCACTTCAAAATCCTGGCTCCGGTCCCGAGCAACCCACAGAGCAGCGGGGGCTAAGGGGCCATCATCTCTGGCTCTTCCTGGCCCCTCACAGAGCCCAGTCAGGAGCAACTAAATTCTCACTCACACCCCACCTACCCTCAGGAGGTCCCTAGGATGGGGCACCAACACCCCCAAAGGAACAGGGCTCCTTTGTATTGGCCACTGGCCTCTGGTGAGGGTGGGGACACCCGGGGCCTGCTGCGGGTGGGAGAGGGCGGCAGGAATTCACACGGCATGCTGGGAATGCTGATGTTGTGAAACCCGGTCATTGATGGGGCTGGGTCCCTGCCTGCCACCCCCAGGCCTCATCTGCTCCTTCACCCCACACACCACTCGCTGCTCCCCACATCCCAAAGCCACCACTCCCTTCCCACCCCACAGTTCTCCCACACCCCAGCTTGGGGGGGGTGTTGTTGTGGTACAGTATCTCTGAGGCTGTGTGGGAGCATCCTGGGTATCCATGGGTACCAGAGACTACTCGGATGTTCTTACAACAGGGACACCGCCCATGGTACCCGTGGACCATCAGGGCGGCGGGTGCTCAGGCTTTCACCCTGGAACTCCTGTCTGACTTGTGCTCTAGGTTGACTGGCCATTTCAGGTGGAATCAGGAGATATTTCCAACTTAGGGAGACTGAGGTAAGGGGTGAGTAAGATACCAGTGTTTTCTTCATCCCTATAACCCGCTTCTTACCTCGGGGGGAGTTTGGGCTCTGTCTTTGCCTAGTACTCTCTGAGAGATGGAGAGGAGGGATAATGATGCTTGGATCATTATGAACCAACCTGGTTCTACCATGCAGAGACAGTACAGCTTGGTGCTAAGACCAGCTGTGTTACCTTGGGCGAGCTATGTCCCCCTCTAGACTTTAGATGCCAGCAGCGATGGTACCTACCTTCAAGACACCAGAGTTGTAGCCCCAGTGCCCATTTGAGCTATGACAATGGCAGATGTGGGGACAAACAGAGCCGCATATAATCTGGCTGCCCCTGAAGGACAGTGGCTCCTATTATTCTACAGACATCTAGAACTAAATACAGGATAGAACTGGGGTCAGGGATTCAGTGTCTGGGCCGCTGTTTGAGCTGGGTGACTCTGGGCAGCTTGTTTAACTTTCCTGGGTGACTGGCTTCCAGCCTGGGTGCTGAGCCTGGCTTGTAGCACCCAGCTCTCTAGCAGAACATGGGGGTCATTGCAGAACGAGGCACCGAAGCCTGGTGATTACAAATGACAGCAGCAGCTAACCCTTGGCCCAGTGCACCCTCCCGTGGCCTTTTTAAAACGAGCTCTTGTCTCTCTCCAGCCCTAGCTCGCTCACTTGCTGGACAAGATGATATTCTTCACCACACTGCCTCTCTTTTGGATAATGATTTCAGGTAATGGCGGGGGAGATGCACAGGTGATCTAGAGCCTTGTCCCAGCCCCCACATCCTAGCCCACGATGGTGGGAATGGCTGGTGATAACGGGGTGGGCCCTGTCCCTCACCTGCAGCTTCTCGAGGAGGCCACTGGGGTGCCTGGATGCCCTCGTCCATCTCAGCCTTTGAGGGCACGTGTGTCTCCATCCCCTGCCGCTTCGACTTCCCCGACGAGCTCCGACCGGCCGTGGTACACGGCGTCTGGTATTTCAACAGTCCCTACCCCAAGAACTACCCACCGGTGGTCTTCAAGTCCCGCACACAAGTGGTTCATGAAAGCTTCCAGGGGCGCAGCCGCCTGCTGGGAGACCTGGGCCTACGCAACTGCACCCTGCTTCTCAGCACCCTCAGCCCGGAGCTGGGAGGCAAGTACTATTTCCGAGGGGACCTGGGCGGCTACAACCAGTACACCTTCTCAGAGCACAGCGTCCTGGACATCATCAGTGAGTCGGTGCCCCGGGATTGGGTGGGCTCCGAGGGGCTGCAGCAATGCTGGGTAGGAGAGGGGCGAGTAAGTGGGTGTCCTCAGCACCCGTGCCACCAGAGACACTGATTTAGCTGGGTGCAAACCCCTGTGCCCACGCGGGTCACATGGATGACAGACATAGATGCTGTGGGCCCTAAGCAGTCTGGTTTTTTCTCCAGAGATGTCTAGAGCTAGACAGAGGAGACTTGGGGTCAGGGGTGAGGCTTCTAGATGCCTGCTTTGGTTGGGTGACTTGGGCACCTTGATTAAGTTCTCTGGGCTTTGCTTTCCTCGTGTGAAGTGGAGCTAAGAGCAGCACGCACAGCCAGCGGTGAATGGTGGCGCTGTTTGCAGCGCCACATCTAAACTCCGGCTGGAAGACGCAGGGCTATTGCCATCAGACACACTGTTTGCGATAAAAACCAGCACTGGGGGTTTCGGGGTTACAGCCAAATTCTTGAACTTGCCTTGCATGGTTCTATTCTTAATATGGGGCAAGGGGTGGGGTGGGGCGCACAAGATGGCTCAGTGGATAATGGTTTTTGCTCCCAAGCCTGACAACCCAGGTTTGATGCCTGGTGAGCTACCGTGTGAGTTCAGGGTAGAAATGGAGGATGGAGGGAACCAACTCCTGCAAGATATCCTCGGACCTCCACATGACGTGCACATGCCCACACGTGTCCACACACATGCACATTCACACACACACAAATAAATGAAAAAAAAGCAAAGAAGCAAAGAAGGGAGGGGGAACAGGAGGAGAGAGGGGAGAAGAGAGAGAGAGCGAGAGGGAGAGGGAGAGAGGGAGGGGGAGAGGGAGAGAGAGAAAGGGAGAAGGAGGGAGGAGAGATATAAAAAGCAAAGTCATGGGCCTGCTGGTGTATGCCTTATTCCTAGCTACTTACGAGGCTGAGGCAGGAAGACCCCGAGCCAATCTGGCTCATACAGAATGAATTGAACTCATATAGAGTGAGTTCAAGGCCAACTTAGACAACTTAATAAGACCCTGTCTCAAAATAAGACGTAAAAAGAGGAATGAAGGTGTAGCTCAGTGGTCGAGTGTCTGACTGCATGTGTGAGGTCCAAGAGTCAACCCCCCAAACCAAGGAGGAAAGGAAAGAAGGAAGGGAAGGAAAGGGGGAAAAAATCTGCAGGTAGCTATGGCCAGGTCTGGCAATGAAAGTAGAGTCCCCTGCCCGGCTTCAGGGGCTCCCGCTGCCTGGTTTCTGAGAGGCCTCCTTAATTAGAGATCCTAGGTTAGGTTTCCCAGCAGTACTTGGTCTTTGTGAGAAGCCAGACTACAGCCCTGAGCACGCCACAGGACACACACACCGCACACCCCAACCGTTCACACGCACCCACAAACCATGCCGGCTCCCCACCCTGTAATATCCCTGTCTCATTTGCTTTCTGTTGCTGTGATAAACAGTGAGCAAAAGCAACACCGGAGGACAGGATTTCAGTGAACGCTCAGGTCAGAGTCCTTCCCAGAGGGAAGCCGGGCAGGGACTCTAGGCGTGAACCCGGAGGCAGGAACTGAAGCAGAGACCTCAGATGAATGCTGCTTACTGGCTTGCTCCTCCGTCTCATGCACGTTAGGCAGCTTTTCTTATACCTTGCAGGACCCCTTCCTTGCCCAAGGGTGGCACTGCCCACAATGACTAGACCCTCCGACATCAGTCCTTAAGAAAATGCTCCACAGACTTACCTGCAGGCCAAGCTGAGGGGCCCATTTTTTCAGTTGAGGCTGCTCTTCCCAGATGGCTGGAGCTGACACTAAACCAGTCAGGACAAGGTCACACACCACACCCTGGCAATCGCCTCTTGCCCCTCCTTCAGCAGCTCACCCAGGCTGATACATCACCAGGGGCTCTATACAGGGACCTGAGGGGAATCTGGTGAGATAGAATTCACAGCTGCCGCAGAAGCAAGGGACAGGGTCTAAAGCCCAGTTTTATGCTGTGGTGGCTGTGGCCCCCAGCGTCTTCGCAATAAACAGCGTCCTTCAAGCACGGCTGCCACTTTACTCTAGCCTCTTGACAGGCTTTGTGAAGCGCTTGGGGCTGTTGTGTGGTGGGGCGTGGGGGGACCACACCAGGGACGGGTGTAGCTGTGGGGCACTGGGGATTCACGGGCAGAAGGTCCCAGGAGTGTAGCTGGACAAGGTCGGCATGGCCACAGCCCGAGATTGTTTCCAGAGCCCCCCCTTTTTCTCCACCTCGTACACAGACACCCCCAACATCGTAGTGCCCTCCGAGGTGGTGGCTGGAAAGGAAGTGGAGGTCAGCTGCATGGTGCCTGACAATTGCCCGGAGCTGCGCCCAGAGCTGAGCTGGCTGGGTCATGATGGTCTCGGGGAGCCCACCGTGCTGGGTCGGCTGCGTGAGGACGAGGGCACCTGGGTGCAGGTGTCGCTGCTACACTTCGTGCCCACTAGAGAGGTCAACGGCCACCGCCTGGGCTGCCAGGCCGCCTTTCCCAACACCACCTTACAGTTCGAGGGCTACGCCAGCCTGGACGTCAAGTGTGAGGCTGGGTGCGGGTTGGGGCAGGGGTGGGACCTGGAAGAGCCGGGGCGGGGAGTGGCCGGATAGGGAGACTGTGGGCGGGGCTTGGATGGATGGGGTTGTAGGCGGGGTCTTAGTGGGCAGTGTTAGGGGTGGGACTGGTGGGTAGGACCTGGAGGGTGGGGTTTGGGGAGGGGCCTAGGCTGGTGGGGCGGGAGGGGAGGGATGGGGGCCTGGGGTAGAGTTGGGTCTGGTGGGAGGGGGGCCGGAAGGTGCGACCTGGGGGCGGGACCTGGGCTGGTGAAGCCGACCTGGATCTGATGCACCCATCGATCAGCCGGCTGACCCTCCTCCTTATCCCGGGCCTCAGACCCCCCAGTGATTGTGGAGATGAATTCCTCTGTGGAGGCCATCGAGGGATCCCACGTCAGCCTGCTCTGCGGGGCTGACAGCAACCCGCCGCCACTGCTGACTTGGATGCGGGACGGGATGGTGTTGCGGGAGGCAGTGGCCGAGAGCCTGTACCTGGATCTGGAGGAGGTGACCCCGGGGGAGGATGGCGTCTATGCTTGCCTGGCGGAGAACTCCTATGGCCAAGACAACCGCACGGTAGAGCTGAGCGTCATGTGTGAGTCCCTACCCCGGGCACCGCACCATACACCCCTGCAGGGAGACACTGGGAAAGACTTCACTCAGAGGGGCTAGCCTTAAACACCAGGAAGCCACTTGCGTTTTAAAATAAGGACAGTTGTAGCTAAAATTTTTTACATTTATTTATTTTTATCTGTGTGTTTGGGGGGGGCGTGGCTTGTACGTGTAGGGTGCTGGAGGTCAGGGGACATATTGTGGGGTTCGGTTCTGGCCTTCCACCATGGGTCCCAGGGATTCAGCTCAGGTCATCAGGCTCCTGTACCGACTGAGCCATGTGGCTGGCCCCAGTTGTAGCTCTAATGGGCAGATTGAGGACACCCCAGGTACCCATCAGCCCCATTGCTGGGTCTTGGTTGTAACAGGAGGGAGACGCTGACAGAGTGGGGCACTTAACTGAGAATCAAGGACAGGCCATTCATGCATGTATTCATTCATTCATTCACAAATATGTATTGAGGCAAAGTGCCCAGGGCTGGGATAATAAAGACAGTCACAGCCAATGTTCACTCAGCACTTCCTGACTGCTCACACACAAGCTCTTTGCCCTGGCAACCCCTACGCCGCCTGCTCAGCTCCCGGAAGCCTTCCCTCACCATCTTATTTAGAACTACGAGCACCTCATTCCTCCCCCCTAAGCTTTTGTTTTTTTTCCATAGCACAAATCCGCTGGCTGAAAGCGTATTTTATTTCCTTACATACCATCTTCCCACAAGGGCCTTGCTCAGCTAGAACAGTGCCTGTCACTCAGCAGGGTCTCATCCCCTGTTGGATGACCACCCCTATTCTATAAGGCTAGAGCTAGTAAGCCCATTTTCAAGATGGGAAAAGTGAGTCAAAGGTTAAGACATGGGTCTGCCCAGTTGGGAAGGGGTAGGTAGAGCCAGCATCCAAAGACAAGTTCCCAGACCATGCATGTAATTCCAGCATCCAGGAGGCATTCCTCCTGCCTGGAGGATTGCCATGAGTTCGAGACCAAAGGCTAGCTAGATCTACGTGGCAAGAGCCTGTCTCAAGAGTAAATGAACAAATAAACAAACAGCATTAAAAAAAACAGAAACAAAAACACAGGCTCTGTCTACAGAACAACAATCCGTGTAAATGGGACACCCAGGATTGGATGTTGTAGCTCTGGAGTACCAGGGGTCACATGTGGTGGTGGGAACTGGCCAGCACATGGAGCGGTTCCCCAGGGTTCTGATACTTTGTCTTTCCACAGATGCGCCCTGGAAGCCCACAGTGAACTGGACGGTGGTAGCCGTGGAGGGGGAGACGGTCTCCATCCTGTGCTCCACACAGAGCAACCCCGACCCCATCCTCACCATCTTCAAGGAGAAGCAGATCCTGGCCACGGTCATCTACGAGAGCCAGCTGCAGTTGGAGCTCCCTGCGGTGACGCCCGAGGACGACGGGGAGTACTGGTGTGTGGCTGAGAACCAGTATGGGCAGAGGGCCACCGCTTTCAACCTGTCTGTGGAGTGTGAGTGCCCCTCCCCCACCACTCCCGCCTCAGGGTTCAGCGGGGCCACCTGGGTGATTGGGGAGTGCCCATGCGTCCCAGTCCCAGCCAAGGCCTGCTTTGCCACCTGATAAGGATGGGGAACAGCAGGGACTCCGAATCCACACTAAGAAAATGAATTTCTCATCTGAGAACCCTGTGTTCCTGTGGGGGAGGGGAGCTACTGATTAAGGGGGTTCAGGATCCTGTGGTTTTTGCCCCTCTATAGAATTAAAGCAGTAATTCTGGTATTTTCCCCTTGGAGAGCATTGCTAGGTACCACACATGGTTGGATGTGCTGTGTGTAAGGACCCAGCCCACCTTCACGACATCGATGCCCATCTTAGAGATGGAAACTGAGCTCCAGAGAGATTAGGACACTTGCCAAGGGCTCGGCAGCTAAGAAATAGCAGATTTTGAGAATCAAACCCAGGCTATCTGGTTCTACTCTGCACTGCCCAGAGTTGACCACCCTGAGCTCATGCATTGGCTGAGCTGTTGCGACGTGCTCTTGGGAGGTGGAGGAGAGGACCAAGGAGATGCCAATCTTAACAGGTGCAGCACAGTCAGAGCAATGCCAAGGACTTACGTGTAAGCTAATGTCTGGGAAGTGAAAGTAATTATCACACTGCCAAGTAGCACCTGGCCTAACCTCTGTGGACAACTCCTTCCGCTCCACCCGACCCTACTCCATTTTTGACTCTTCTTCCTCAAGCTTTCCAAGAATTCCCAAACAAGGAATGCCATCTCCTTGTTTCCAGTTTCCCAGGCTTCCTCCTCTGGTTTGCCTGCTCTATAGCACTACCTCCAAGCTGCAGCCCTTACAGGGCTGAGGATGGAACCCAGGGCTTTATGCGTGTCAGCCAGGTGCTCTACCACTGAGCCACACCCCAGCCCCTCACTGGGGGATTCTAGGCAGGGGCTCTACCACTGAGCATTGTCTTGTTCCATTGGCCTCTCCTTGGGACTCAAGCCTGAGCGTTTGTCACTGCAGCAAAAGCTTCATTTGCTTCCTCTGATAGATGCTTTATCTATACAGATGTAAGTACTTGGCTGGGATGCTAAGCATTTCATATATGCTCACCCATTTCTCTTTGGAGTCCTATAGCCTCTTGTGAGCTAATAGCACATAACCTCTTCTCCAGGGACTGGGAACATAGCTCAGGTGGTAGAATGTTTACCTAGCCTGTTAAAACCCTGGGCTCCACCCGCAGTGCTACAGAAACCTGGCATGGTGGCACACTCCCCAAATCCCAGCAGTCAGGAAGTGGAGGCAGAAGAACCAGAAGTTCAGAGCTACCCTTGGTTCCCTAGGGAGTCTGAGGCCAGCCTGGGTATCTTAATTTCCTTTGATGTTGATATAATATTCTCATGAAGCAACTTAGGGGAGACACATTTATTTAGCTCACATTTTCAGCTGCAGTTCGTCGTTGTGGGACATCATGTTGACAGGAACTTGAAGGAGCTAGTCACATCACATCTGCCATGGAGAGCAGAGAACAATGAGTTAAGGCGGAGCTCGTCTGTCTCCCTCTTCTTCATTCAGTATTTGTGTGTGTGTGTGGGGGGGCATGAACGGTGTTACATTCAGGGTGGGTCTTCCCTCTTCAGTTAACTCAATCAAGAAAAAAGCCTTCATGGGCTGGCCTGCAGGTCAGCCTAATCTAGACTCCTTCGTGGAGGCCTCCTTCCCAGGTGGTTCCACATTGTGGACAATTAGCACTATCACAAGGGGCACCAAGGGCTCAAAAAACCAAAACTCCCAACCCCTAAGTCCTCACCCTTCCGCCCTCTCTTGCGCATCTTGAAGGCTCACTGGCCACACTCAGCCAGTAGATGGCAGTGTTGGGATGGTAAAGCCAGGCACCCCCAAACTCCTCACTGAATCACGTCAAGGGGTTGTACCGGTCTTCGAAACTTCTGGGAAGACGAAGAGATACTGCATACAGACACAGGCAGAGTACCAGAACTCTGGCATCCAGAGTGGCCACTTGTCACCAGTGTGTTGATTGTGTTGTTCTGAATGGAAGTGTTTCAGAAATGTTCTAGAATCCTCCTTTAGTTCAGATTTGGTGTTCCTCATTTCCTCTGGGCTGAGCAGTTGGCTCAACACTACGGTGAGCGGTTTGTACACAGGGCATATCGGTTTCAACTTTGCAGGCTTATCGACATACGCACTGGGCTCCAGCTGGAGTTACCCCTGGTGCAGATTTGTCTGCTCCTGTGACTTTCTGCCTGTCACTATTACTGGCACATTCCTCTGGGCTGGAAAGTGGGTAGCGTCATCGAGCTGATGGCCTTTGGCCTGTGTGAGCAGATGTGGGTCAGAATTCACTGAGTACCAGCACTTTGTCTAGAACCATCAGAGAGGCGTTGAATAGTTTAAGACAGATAAGGAATATGGTTATGTGTGTGTGTATACTGGTTTTTCAAGACAGGTCTCTCTAAGTAACTCTGGCTGTCCTGGAACTCACTCTGTAGACCAGGCTGGCCTCGAACTCACAGAGATCCACCTGCCTCTATTCCCCAAGTGCTAGGGTTACAGGCGTGTGCCACCACTGTGGTCCAGCTAAGAACACAGTTTTAAAAGCAGAATGTAGAGGCTGAAGAGGTGGCTCATGTGGGTTACGTTTCACTTGCAAGCATAAGGAACTGAGTTCAAATCACATGCACCTGTGTTTGAAAAAAAATGAAGAAGAAAGCCATGTATGATGGCCTGCACCTGTAATCAGAGGCAGGAGGATTCCAGGGACTCACTGGCCAGTGGGCTTGATGAACTCCACTATTAGTGGGAGATACGCTCTCAAAAAATAAGTGGCAAGAGATAGAAAGACACCCAGTGTGCATGCATCCACATACGCACAACAGCACATGCACACACTACTGCACACACATGCACATACACACACATGCACAAACACACACACATGCACATACACACACACATGCACATACACACACACATGCACACACACACACATGCACATACACACACATGCACATACACACACACATGCACACACACACATGCACATACACACACATGCACAAACACACACACATGCACATACACACACGCACATACACACACATGCACAAACACACACATGCACAAACACACACACATGCACAAACACACACACATGCACATACACACACGCACATACACACACATGCACAAACACACACATGCACATACACACACATGCACAAACACACACACATGCACAAACACACACACATGCACATACACACATGCACAAACACACACACATGCACAAACACACACACACATGCACATACACACACATGCACATACACACACATGCACAAACACACACACATGCACATACACACATGCACATACACACACACATGCACACACACACATGCACATACACACACATGCACATACACACACACATGCACACACATGCACACACACACATGCACATACACACACATGCACACACACACATGCACATACACACACATGCACAAACACACACACATGCACAAACACACACACATGCACATACACACATGCACAAACACACACACATGCACATACACACACATGCACATACACACACATGCACAAACACACACACATGCACATACACACACATGCACATGCACACACATGCATAACCACCTGTACACACACTATTACACACACATGCACATACTCATACTATTGTACACACGTGCACAACAGCACATATGCACAACCACACTCACATGCACAAGCACACAAACATGCACAATTCTCCCCCCCCACCACACACACGTATGGGTGACTCAAGCCTGTAATCCCAGCACTTGAGAGACTGAAAACCACAGAAAATTCCAGGCTATTCAGTTACATAACAAGACTCTGTCTCGAAAAACAAAACGAAAACAAGCAAAAAGTGTCACCCAGTGTTCTAAGATAACTTCTGTTTTGGAGAAATGAAAGAAAAGATATTCTAGACTTTATGTGTAATCAAAGCTATGGAAGCAAGGCTTACCCAAGTGGCCTTGAGTGGGAAGGGGTATTGGTGGTAATGAAGAAGGGGGTTGAGATTCAAGGGGTCTCCAAGTGAGGAAGCATGTTGGGGACATCTTCAGGGCCACGGGAGAGGAAAGGAAGCTGTCAAAGGAGGCTGTAGCTCGGATAGGTCAAATGGCCAAAGCCCTTGGGTCCCTTTTGGAAAACATCACCCCAACCATGAGCAGAGGCCATGGCCAAAGTTAGAGACGGTGCAGATGGGAAAACACAACTGTTTCGGCCTATATCAAGGCTGAAGCCACCTCAAAGGCAGATGTAGGAGAATCTCTCACAGGGCGTGTCCCAAGCCCCCAAATCCCTGGGGCTGATCCAGGTTGGGATTCCAGTGTCACACTGTTCTGTGTACAGTGGGACTGTGGTGCCCCCGTCCTGCACAGAGTGAGAAACAAGTGTCCTTTTGAGGTACCTACCATTTTGAACTCAGGTGTCTCTCTCCTCTCTCTCTAACCTCCCCATCATTGTCAGCAGGCACAAGAGCCTGCTGTGGAAGAGTGTACGGATGTTGGTGTGTTGGTTTGTATGAGACAGGGTCTCAGGGTATAACACTGTCACACCCAGGGCTGGCTAGTGTATTTCAGTGTTTGGGGATGATCTAACCACCTTTACCGGGGCCTAGGAAGGCCCATGTTGCTGCTGGGTTGTGTTCAGTTTGAAGGGACAACACACAGTGAGCAGGGGTCACAGAGTGGTCAGGGGTTCCACGTTTCTGGGCCAGGACCTCCACAAAGCTAGCTCCTCCAACTCGGGACACCCTGGCCCTGCCCCCATCGAGGAGGCCTGGAAGCCCAGCCTCACTCTTAGTCCTGGTTTTGAACTTGCAGTTGCCCCCATAATCCTTCTGGAGTCACACTGTGCTGCGGCCAGAGACACTGTGCAGTGCCTATGCGTGGTAAAATCCAACCCTGAACCCTCTGTGGCCTTCGAGCTGCCTTCCCGCAATGTGACTGTGAATGAGACGGAGAGGGAGTTCGTGTATTCAGAGCGCAGTGGTCTCCTGCTTACCAGCATCCTCACGCTAAGGGGCCAGGCCCAGGCACCACCCCGGGTCATCTGTACCTCCAGGAACCTCTACGGCACACAGAGCCTGGAGCTGCCCTTCCAGGGAGCACGTGAGTGATGACCTGGGGGTGGGAGCCACAGGAAGGAGGGGGCCCTCTTGAATCCACCCACCCCTACTCATGCTGATGATCAAGCCATTGAGCACAAGGCCAGCTCATGTAGACTGATAAAATAGCAAAAGATGTTATCGAGATTTGTCATCCCAGCTGCATGGGATGCAGAATCAAAAAAACTGAGTTCTAGGCCTGCTCAGGAGGCTTAGTAAGACTGTAAGTGGTTCAGTGGTAGTGCCCCTGCCTAGAATCTCCCAGTGAGGGGCTGGGGGTGTGGCTCAGTGGTAGAGCCCCTGCCTAGAATCCCCCAGTGAGGGGCTGGGGGTGTGGCTCAGTGGTAGAGCCCCTGCCTAGAATCCCCCAGTGAGGGGCTGGGGTGTGGCTCAGTGGTAGAGCCCCTGCCTAGAATCCCCCAGTGAGCTGGGGGTGTGGCTCAGTGGTAGAGCCCCTGCCTAGAATCCCCCAGTGAGGGGCTGGGGGTGTGGCTCAGTGTAGAGCCCTGCCTAGAATCCCCCAGTGAGCTGGGGGTGTGGCTCAGTGGTAGAGCCCCTGCCTAGAATCCCCCAGTGAGGGGCTGGGGGTGTGGCTCAGTGGTAGAGCCCCTGCCTAGAATCCCCCAGTAAGGTGTTGGGGTCCAGGTTTAAGCATTTACTTAGTACGTGGGAGACCATGGGTTCAAATTCCAGTACTAAAAAAAGAGAAAGAACAAAAACAAACACCCCCACTTTGTAACTGGTAAGCAGAGGCTGTCTAAAAGTTTAGACTCTGACTTGATGTGGTGTTCTAGAGCCTAGGCATCCTCATGCCTACCAGTAGCGCTCGCTGAGTGCTCCCGGTCCTTTTCTGTCTCTAGACCGACTCATGTGGGCCAAAATCGGGCCTGTGGGTGCTGTGGTCGCCTTTGCCATCCTGATCGCCATTGTGTGCTACATCACCCAGACGCGCAGAAAGTGAGTGTCCACCAGGGTGGGCTGATGTGAGGACACGGAGTCTCCAGGCAGGGTGGTGGGAGACTGTGAGAGGCTGGGCGAACAGGGAGGGCGTTCATGTTCTATGCCCCAGCTTCCTGGACGGCTTGAAGCTCCCCAGCTGTCAGCAAGCACAGGAGACCTGGAAGCAGGGAAGGGAAGGAGCCGCTTGGGTTGGAGAAGGTGACCTGGGAGTCTCCGATAAAACTGTTGTGTCACGCCTCCTTACAGAAAGAACGTCACAGAGAGCCCCAGCTTCTCAGCGGGAGACAACCCTCATGTCCTGTACAGCCCCGAATTCCGAATCTCTGGGGCACCTGATAAGTATGAGGTGAGAGCCACACCCCTGAGTTTGCTGGGGAAAGTCAGGACGCCAAAGCTGCTGAGGGCAAGGGGTGGGGTTGGGGGTAGGGGGCTCTTCAAGGCCGGAGCGGACCGGAGGCCAGCCTCCTGGGCAGGTGTTTGGAGGGCTGGGTTGTGGCGGAGTTTGGGGAGGAGGCCCCTTGCTGAGGCTGAGCTGGAGGGTCTAGGGGGTGGGGCCCGGGAAGGAAGCCCTGCCCTCCCCGCCTGTGCCTGTGACTGCATTTCCTTCTCCAATAGTCCAGAGAGGTCTCTACCCGGGAATGTCACTGAGAGCCCCAGGAGGTAGGTTCCGGGGGCCTCAGTGTGCCAGCCTCCGGGCCCTAGCTGGGCCTCGGGGTTGGCGTGCATGTGTGTGTGTCCCAGTCAGGTGTCTGCGGCCCTTTTGGCTAATCCTAGCCTTGCTCGCCAGTAGCCTTGGCCTTGTCTGTTCCTTCGCTGATCCCTTTTTTTCTCTGTCTGTGGCCACTGTCCTATCGTTGTGTGTCCAGCCGCTGGCGGGGTGGGGGACAGGAGCAGAGAGCTGGGGAAGTGGGGTGTCGCATCCTAAGGATCACCTCAATAGAGGAGAGAGACCAAAGAAAGGTTTACTGAACCAGGCACTTGCAAACTTTCCAAAAGAGTGGCCCCAC
The DNA here is from genome assembly GCA_026225945.1 of Cricetomys ansorgei. Taxonomy (NCBI): domain Eukaryota; kingdom Metazoa; phylum Chordata; class Mammalia; order Rodentia; family Nesomyidae; genus Cricetomys; species Cricetomys ansorgei. The sequence goes on along the minus strand of JAMJFZ010003296.1, from coordinate 357,006 downwards.
CAAGATTTAATCTAGAGAGGCGTACATCACACACCCGGAAAGTTATTTTCTCAAAGCGGGGTTCCTTAAGCCTGGGATTTCTAGGCAAATGTCAAGGTTAGCAACTAGAAGACAACGGGGTTAGTGGTGTCAGCACTTTCAAAGCACCCCCCTCACAGCCCGAGTGGGATACCGTGACTTTGGGTCTCCTTAAGCTGATGACTCCCCAAAACAGGGGTGCCAGCACCCCAGTCTTTGCACAGGGATAAGTCAGAGAGGACTCTGCTGATGAGGTGTCTTCTCCCCTCCATAGAGTGAGAGGCGCCTGGGATCTGAGAGGAGGCTACTGGGCCTTCGTGGGGAGCCCCCAGAACTGGACCTTGGTTACACCCATTCAGACCTGGGGAAACGAGCCACCAAGGACAGCTACACCCTGACGGAGGAGCTCGCGGAGTACGCGGAAATCCGAGTCAAGTGAGGAAGCCTGTCTGGCCCTGTGGCTCACCCCCCTCTGGACCTTCACTGGCCCCCATTGGCTGTGGGCTTCCTTCCTCTCGAAAGTGGTAGGGGTGGGAGCAGGAAGGGGCAGGGAAGGAGAGAGTGAGGGTCCCGGGGGCCCGGCCCCCCTCCCTTGCCAACACGCCACGCCCACCTTACAGCTCCCCTCTGCCCTCCTTTTAACCTCAGCTGTTTCGAGGGGCGCTCTGTCTGTCCGTATTATTTATTGCTATCCCTTTCCTGGTCTCCTGTTCCCCTCCCTGACCCTGGAGCCTGTACAAAAGGGACACGAAATAAATGTCCTAAGGCCAAGTACCAGTCTAGACCCATCCTTTGGAGGAAAGGGGTGCATTGGTTACTTTTCTTGTTGCTACAACAACATTCTGGACAAAAACAGCTGTGATAGTTACTTTTCTGTTACTCTGAGAAAATCCCATAAAAAAAAGCAATGTAGGGAAGAAAGGTTTTTTTTTTTTATTTGTTAGTTTTTAAATATGTATTTATTTTCATTTTACGTGTATGTGTGTTTTGCATGAATGTATGTATATAAATATACCATATCTGGGGCCTGCAGAACCAGAAGAGGCCATCAGATGCCCTGGAGCTGGGGTCACAGACACGTGTGAGCTGTGGTGTGGGTGCTGGGGATAGAACCAGCGTCCTCTGGAATAGCAGCCAGTGCTCTTAACCAGCAGTCTCTCCAGCCCTGAGAAAGGGTTTATTTTGACTTTACGGTCCCAGGATAGAGTTCATCATGAAAGGAAAGACTTGGAAAAGACATGGCAGGAGCTGGAAGCTGGCTGGTCACACTTTTATCCACACACAGAAAGCAGACAGAGAGACCAGGAGAGGGGCCAAGCTATAATCAGAAAGTTTATACACAAACCCATCCCCTGGTACTCCCATTCCTCCACTCTGGCTCCAGCTCCCAAAAGGTCCATCACCTGCATAAACAGCATCAGCAACTGGGGACCAAGTGTCCCAAGTGCGTAGCCTCTGGGGGAAGTTCTCTCACTCAAACTACCACCAAGCACTTCAGGGAAAAGAATAGTTATTCTGGCTCATGATTTGAGGGCACCATCCATCAGGGCAGGGAAGACCTGGCAGCAGGAACCTGAGGCAGCTGGCCACATTGCAACCACCGTCAGGAAGCACCGAGGGACAAGGGCTACTTTCTGCTCAGCTCACTTTCTTTCTATTCAGTAGACTAGGTCTCTCCTCCTCCACTGACCTCCCTGGAAACACATGCATAGCTCGACCTATAAGTGTATCTCCGAGGTGATTCCAAATCTAGATTAAGTTGACAATAAAGGTTAACCATCATGGGGAGTTGGCTGTTTTGTTTGTGGGATAATCTCAGGGCTCTTCCTTTACCTCTCCTGGGGTAAGATCCTGGACCAACTGCTACTATGTTACTCATGCTTGGTAAGCTACGGGCTTGTCCCGGTCAGCCTCCTGGGTGTCATCTGAGGGTCCTCACTTCTACTTCATCTGTGGTCAGGTCACCTGGCAGTACTTTCCCAGACTCGCTGTTCCTTCTAAGAATGTGGACTCCCCTGTGCCCCAGTCCCCTCTGCTCCCTGGTGTAGACTCCCTGTGTGCCCCAGCCCCCTCTGCTCTCTGTTGTAGACTCACCTGTGCCCCAGGCCCCTCTGCTCTTTGTTGTAGACTCCCTGTGTGCCCCAGCCCCCTCTGCTCTCTGTTGTAGACTCACCTGTGCCCCAGCCCCCTCTGCTTCCTGTTGTAGACTCCCTGTGCCCCAGCCCCCTCTGCTGTCTGTTGTAGACTCCCTGTGTGCCCCAGACCCCCTGCTCCCTGTTGTCAGTACCTGCCTGGCTATACTCCCTCACCTCACTTTTCCTGTGGCCCTTGCTGATTTAAGGTGGGAACCACAGATCCAGAGTCCCACAGGTGTATGTTGGCTGTGCCACTGTCCCTCACCACCACACTGAACTTTGAACCGTCAGCGTTCCAAACAAATATTAGGCCCCAGCTGTATACCGAGCCCCTTTAGGAGGATGAGGCTGTTCTGAGAAGGGGGGATAAGTCCCCTGAGAAAAGGACTATGAAGGTGTTGTGCAACTCCTGATGGGGAGATGTGTGCAAACATGCATTCACCCTAGACAGGGCCCAGGACAAAGCCAAGAGATGATCAAGGAACCGATTGTGGTGAGCTACAGAAGCATGGATGACGGAAAGACAGCTGCATCACGGAAGCACCCATCCCGCACGGTGATGGATGAGTTACAAAGCTCCATGGCTGGATTGTCCTGGAGACTTGCAGGCAGCTCAGCTGGCCAGAGAGTCCTCTCCCCACAGTTGTTACTCATTTATAACCTTGGGGAGGGGCTGTGTGAAGCCAGCCGCATCTGGATCTGGGAACTTATTAGAAAGGCAAATTCACCCCCTGCCCCGCTCCACGGTAGGACTCCACCCTGCAGCTGTCTGCAAAAGCTGGTCCCCGGTGTTTGAGGAGCAGGAACGGTCTGAACCCGGGAGGTTTAAGGGGCTTCTCTGAATCTGCCCATTTGCTGCACTTGTAAAGTCTGATTCTGAGCCACAAGCTGTCTCTGCAGACACACTGTTACCACTGTGCCATCCTACCACTTTGGTTTGAAGCACCAGCAACACACAGGGCCCCGAGTCTCCCTCCCCCTGCAGCCTTACAGTCTTGCAGGGCCAAGGATGTGAGGCCAACATGAGACCAAACAGCAACTTGTCAGACCTGTACCTAAGGGGATGTGTGGGGCTTTCAGAGCACAGGATGAAAGTGAGCCTTAGGGTTTTAGGGGTCAGGGGACTTGTGAGAAACTTCTGACTGTGTTGTGGCAGCACAGCTTGTAAAATCCCAAGAGTCAAGCTGGGTCTGGTGGCATATGCCTATAGTCCTAGCTCTTAAGAAGCTGAGGCAGGAGGATCATCATGAGTTTGCAGTTAACCCTTTCTTAACCCCCACCAGAAGCTAAAACAAGGTCAGTGAGGCAAGATGAAGCTGAGAACAAATTCGTCTTTTGAGACAACTGGCATGGAAGTTTGGTCCAGTTCCCACTCGCTCACCACGAGGCTGGTGGGCACACCCTGACACACCTTACCAACAGACCCTGGCTCCAGCTGGTCTGCCTGGTAGAACTGCATCTGGGAACTTTGCCCTTGGGAGAAGAGCGATGTCAATAAACAGGGGCAGGAGGATAACCTCCACCTGAGCAAAGTGCAGTCTAGAGCCCGGCTGGTGCAAGAGATAATCCGGAAAGGGTGTTGATGCCTCATTTAGTGTCCATCGGAACAAAAGCAGCGTACTGGACCGCTGAACCGGGGATTTCTTAGGCAATAAAAGCACAGGAAGGGTCCAAGTGAGAAAAGCAAAGCTAAAGGGCTGCAGAGAGGGCTCAGTGGTTAAGAGAGCTGTCTGTCCTTGCAGAGGACCCGGGTTTGGTTCCCAGCACCCACATGGCGACTCACAACCATCTGCAACTCCAGTTCCAGAGGATCCAGACAGTGCACAGACATACATGCAGACAAAACACTCATACACATAAGAGAAAGAGAGAGAGAGAGAGAAAGAGAAAGAGAGAGAGAGAGAGAGAGAGAGAGAGAGAGAGAGTTAAGATCAAAAATCCAAACCAAAAGAAAAAGAAATCAAGGAAATTGGGTGTGGTGGTGCCTCCTGAGGCAGGAGGACCTGAGTTCAAGGTCAGCCTGGGCTATGCAGCGAGGCGATGTCACAGAACAACAAACACAACATGGAGCTGAATTTCTGAAAGACGCACTTATTTGTCTGTGCCTGTGTGTTTGCTCGCTTGCCTCTATGTGCGTCCACGGAGTCCAGAAGAGGAGGTCTGTCCTCCTGGAGCTGACGTCGCAGGCGATTGTTAGCCACCTTAGCTGGGTGATGGGAACTCAGTCCCTGTGCAAAAGTATTAAGTGCTCTTAACTGCTGTGCCATCTCTCCAGCCCCACAAGTGAGTTGGTTAACAAACAAACAAACATGCCAGGCAGTGGTGGCGCACACCTTTAATCCCAGCACTCGGGAGGCAGAGGCAGGCGGATCTCTGTGAATTCAAGGCCAGCCTGGTCTGCAGAGTGAGTTCCAGGACAGCCAGGGTTACAACAGAGAAACCCTGTCTCAAAAAAACAAGGAAACAAACAAAAAACTCATAATAAATGGAAATATTTCAGACTATTTATAGACAGGCTCACAGAGATCACAGGGTCACAAACCTCCAAAGTTGGGAAATGATTCAATATGAGGCAAAAAGAAAAAAAGATCGTCTCCATCCATTTCTTATCTCATAGCACCGACAGAACTCCTGACAGAAGCAGCCTAAGTTGGGGTGCTTCCTTTGGTTCTGCTTCAGAACACCACAACAGGGAAGTCAGAAGCATGCCAGAAGAATGTGGTGGAGGCTCCCTGTGCCCTGACAGGTCAGGAACCAGAGAGTATGGACCTGAACTGAAACAGATGTCACCTGCAAGGGTTGCCCCAGAAACCCAGGGAGGCTCTCCTGTTAGCTAGGTCAGCATTTCAAAGGTTCCACATCCTTTCAGAACAGTCCCATCAGCTGGGGCCCACGTTCAAACACAGGACTGTAAAACAGAAACAGATTCAGTAGATAAACACAGGAGCCTGTAGGAGACTTTTCACGTTCACACCCTAAGGCTATCTTTCAGGAGGCTAATGTCCCATGAGATGCTCTACTCTGCCTGGAAACTTCCTCCACACGTCTCCTGAACCCCAAGAGAATGCCACACGATTAGTGAGCCAGTGCCAGCCCCCCCCCCCCAGAAAACCACCCCCAGCCTCCTGAAGCTGACATCGTAAGAAAAAGACAGGTGACAATCTGATGAGCAGGTGCCTTGGCTCAGGTAGTGTAGCTTAGGGGGGCACACTGGGGGGCACCCCTGTCTGCTGCCTGGAACCTCTGGCCCTGTCCACCCACTGTTGCCTGGGTGATGAGTCTGCGTGGAATCAAGAGACCAGACTCCGGGAGATGCGTGGACAAGTAAACTCAGGACAAAAGGCACACTTTATACCCGCTATGGCCCCTCATCACTCCCCCATCCCACTCCCATTCATCTCTTGAGCATGATCTTGGTGAAATATCCTTTGCTGATTGGCTCTCGTGACATCATCTGTTCCTAAGTATCAGCTTTCACATCATGTGACCCCACCCCTGTTTTAAATCCTGGCAGCTGGCTCTTAGGGAGCCCTTACTTCTCCTACAAGGTAGCGATGATGCCGATACACTGACAAATCATGCTGCGAGGTCAGGTGTGTCACAAGAGGCTGAGCTTCCAGGGAGGGGGCTGTCTGGGCGGAGCCTAGAAGGAAAGAAAGAGGCAGCTACGAGTCATTTTTGGAAAAGGCAGGTCCAGGAGAGCCAAAGTCAAGGACAAAGCCCCAAGACCGGGATATATTTGTTGTATTTGTGGAAAAATCGTGTGTCTGCGCTGACATGGCTGTTCTAGAGAAACAGATCAGTGGGAGCTTTGAAGGCCATGGGCGGGATGCAGATTTTACTCTGAGCAAGACGGGTAGCTCGTGATACTTAGAAGAATATTCTGGAGGGTTTTAAAGACCTACTGGTGATGTGGACAGTGAGAAAAGGTATTGTGACCCGAGCAGCAGTCTGGTCTGAATTCTAACACCATCTGAGATGATGCAATTCATCCCTCCCCTACCGATACCCCTAGCTACAGGCCCAGGGCAGGTATCTCTGCTTTCCTCCCTGTTACCAAGGCCACATCTAGAACCTTCCCCAGGCTGGGCTGGCTAAGCAGGGCTGGGCTCTGGCAACAATGGGGTGGGGTAGGGACTCACAGCTTGTAAAGGGTGACCACACAACACACCCATGAAATTGACCATACAACCCACAAGAAATTGACCCATGAAATTGACCATACAGCACACATGAAATTGACCCATGAAATTGACCATACAACCCACATGAAATTGACCCATGAAATTGACCATACAGCACACATGAAATTGACCCATGAAATTGACCATACAGCACACATGAAATTGACCCATGAAATTGACCATACAGCACACATGAAATTGACCCATGAAATTGACCATACTACACTAAAATCAATGCTTTGTTTTGTTTTGTTTTGTTTTGTTTTTAATCCTCCTCCCTCTCTGTCTCTCTCTTAATTGGGATATTAAATCTAGGATCATCTGAATGCCTCAAAAGTACTCTCCCACTGAGCCATGCCCCCAGCCCCTCACTGGAGGATTCTAGGCAGGTTCTCTACCACTGAGCCACACCCCCAGCCCCTCACTGGGGGATTCTAGGCAGGGCTCTACACTGAGCCACACCCCCAGCCCCTCACTGGGGGATTCTAGGCAGGGCTCTACACTGAGCCACACCCCCAGCCCCTCACTGGGGGATTCTAGGCAGGGCTCTACACTGAGCCACACCCCCAGCCCCTCACTGGGGGATTCTAGGCAGGGGCTCTACCACTGAGCCACACCCCCAGCTCACTGGGGGATTCTAGGCAGGGCTCTACACTGAGCCACACCCCCAGCCCCTCACTGGGGGATTCTAGGCAGGGGCTCTACCACTGAACCACACCCCCAGCTCACTGGGGGATTCTAGGCAGGGGCTCTACCACTGAGCCACACCCCCAGCCCCTCACTGGGGGATTCTAGGCAGGGGCTCTACCACTGAGCCACACCCTCAGCTCCTCACTGGGGAATTTTAGGCAGGGGCTCTACCACTGAGCCACACCCCCAGCCCCTCACTGGGGAATTTTAGGCAGGGGCTCTACCACTGAGCCACACCCCCAGTCCCTCACTGGGGGATTCTAGGCAGGGGCTCTACCACTGAGCCACACCCCAGCCCCTCACTGGGGGATTCTAGGCAAGCATTCTACTGCTGAGGTATATCCAAAGCTCGCTTTTAATTTTTAAATTTTGTAACAATCTCACTGTTACTCAGGATGGTTTTGAACTTACTCTGGCGCTTCAGTGGTCCTTGAATTTGTGATTCTCCTGCCTCAGCATCTGCATGACCAGGCCCAGCTCTTTATATTTTTTTTTTTCATTTAACTTTCTATTTTTAAGTAGTTATAGACACAGGAAGTTGCAAATATAGAGCATGGAGAGCTGGGTGCCTGTCACCCAATTTACATAATTACAGTACAATAGCACAGCAGGGCCCTTGTGGTGCAAAGTGTGTGCACAGCTCCACACTGTTCTATCTCACAGCCTTAGATGTGTATGAGAGCTACAGCACAGCCAAGATACAGAGTCGCTCTGTGACCGCTGGTGTAGAAGTTTATTTTTAGTTGTATTTAAATGGTGGCTTTATGTACTGTTGGGTGAAGGGCTGCCTAGGCCTTGGCATTTGTTGCAGGTGTTGGCTTTATGTAAAAGATGTTTGATTGCTCGTAACCTACAAGTGCTATCAATAGAACACCCGAAGAACTTAGGTATCAATAAAAACCCCTGAGACAAGACGCTCAAGGTTCCACTGTCCAGTATGATGCCTGCCACGTCAGTGGTTCCCTCTGCTGAGGTCTGGCAGGGTTTGCACCTGTGAAAATGCCTCCCTGTCTTCCTTGGTGAGCTGCCACAGTAGGTGTACAGCTACAGACCACAAAGACCCTCGATCTCTTGTACTTAAACCTTATAGTATTCCCACCCCACCCCACCCATCCTTATGCCCTGGCAACCAGCCACATCATCCGCATCTCCATCCTTTCATCATCACGGAGACAGTGGGGCCCTTTGAGACTGTCATTCTGTAAAATGATGGTCAGAATCTCCTGGATTTCTCGTTCTCACAATGATTCATTTTAAAAAATATTTTCAGTCTTTGAAAGTCTCATACATGTGTTTTTGATACACTGTGTATTGACCGCATCTTCCCTTCCAGCTCCCAGCACCCTCTGCCCATCTCCCCCAGCTCTCTGCATGGTCTTTCTTTCTTTCTTTTATTTATTTATTTTATTATTCTTGTTTGGAGCTGGAACAATGGCTTAGCGGTTAAGAACATGTTGCTCTTGCAGAGGATCTGGGTTCATTCCCCAGCACCTACACTGTGGCTCTGAATCATCTGTAACTCTAGTTCCAGGGGATCTGAACCCATCTTTTGGTCTCTGAAAGTGCTGTAAACATGTAATATATATATGATATTCATATACAAACAATTAAAATATTTTTAAAATTATTTTGTATTGTCATGTTTTTTTTTTTTTTCTTGAGACAGTGTCTCACTATAAAGCTCTGGCTGTCCCAAAACTGATTATGTAGATCAGGTTGGCCTTGAACTCATAGAAGTCCCCCTGCCTCTACCTCTGGAGTGTGTGACACCATGCCTGACTATTGTTTTGTTTCTTTAAGACAAAGTCTCAATGTGTAACCTTGGGCTGGCTGGAACTGGCTGTGTAGACCAGGATGACCTCAAACTCACAGAGATCCTCCTGCCTCTGCTTCCCAAGTGCTATGACCAGAGGCCTGCACCAGGCCACACCCAGCTTTTATTGCCTTGTAATATGGCCTCAGTATCTGAACATTCCACAGCCTCAGTTTCAACAAACCGTGGGCCAAAAACATTTGAAAAAGTTGGGAATGGTAGTGCACACTTGTAATAACAGTACTTGAGAAGCTGAGGCAGGAGGATTGTGAATTTCAGGGCAACCTGACTCTACATAGTGAGACTCTACCTTTAAAAAAAAAACAATGGAAAAGTTGTAGGGGTGCTAACATTGTGCAGACATACTCTGTGTCATCACTGCCTAACAATACGGTATGATAACTATTTACCTAGCGTTTACAGTGTGCTCCATATTATAAGTAACTAGAGATAAGTTAAAGCACATGAGGAAAGGGTCTGTCTTGACCACTATAACTTAGTGGTCAAGCACCTGCCAAGTGTGTACGAAACCCTAGGGTTGACTCCTAGTACCAAAGTAAATTAAAATAAAGAAAACTGAACTAAAATAAAGACAACAAGGGGCTGTGTGTAAGTTACATGCAAAGTGTTTATACAGTCAACTTGAGCATCGGCAGACCTAGCTTC